>JAIUCT010008096.1:0-10655 GCA_021307375.1 Tetraneura akinire
TTTTCTGTTTTATTTTAATAATTAATTTATATTTTATATGTTAGGAACAGCGACCTCAACAATCACGACAAAAATTGTTGCACGGTCCAAACAAATCATTTGCAGGATTTAATACTAGTAGAGCCAGAGGTGACCGGTTTTTAAGAAATAAAGGATCTACGATGAAACAAGATATAGGCTATCAATTGGATGATGATAGACCTAGGCGTAAGAGATGTAGATTTCATCAAATTGATGAAAAAGATCTCGTATTAAGAAATAACCAAAATGTAAACTATTATATTAATAATTACATGTAACATGTATATTGTATTATATACAAAATATTTATTTTTAGGGGCTGTTTAATAGAAGAAAAAATAATAAGACACAAATGTTATCAGTAGATGGTGGTAATGATGAAAAAATGCTGTATGTTAGAGGTTCTAGTCCTGATATATCAAATTTTGATTCATTTCCACGAGAATTTGGTAAATAAATATAATTTATTTTATTCTTTGTTAATAATCCTAATCTATATTCCCATATAAAGTTTATAATTATAATATTTGTTTATTAAAAAAGCATAAAATAATTTTGTATATTTATAGATTTAATTAAATTTGATAATATCACTAATATACTTTTGTAACTTGAATAAATTTGCTAAATTATAATATATGATATTTGACATAAAATTAATTATTGCTTTAAACCAGTGATTCCCAACCTGGGGGCGTTAATACATTGCTGGGGAGGCGCAAGTAGTCATTACGAAATACATTGTTTTTAATTTTTTTTCATTTATAATATTATATAATTAATTTTATCATTCATTTATAATATACATTTTTATAATGTATTACATTTTATACTTTCTACATTGTAACTTAAATAAATATTTTAAAAAAAAAATTATTTTTACTTATTTCTATATTTAAAACCAAATAAACCTTTTTTTTTAAATTTTAATTGTTGGGGGGCGTGAAATTTTTGAAAATTTACAAAGGGGGCATAGAATAAAACAGGTTAGGAAACACTGCATAAACATTTTAATATTTATATAACAAGTAATTAATAGTATATGATATTAAAATAGAAAATGATAATTTTCGACCATCAAGGGATAATAATTTTGTTCGGTGTGGAAGGGGAAGACGTGGTAGTGGTGTTGATATGGACAGAAGAGGTAGAGGCATGTCTTCAAAACACCGAATAGGAGTTGGATCTGTTTTGAAAAATAAATGTCCTGATGATGAAAAAATAATTTGTCAATATTTTCTTCAAAGAAAATGCCTTAAGGTAATATTATATAATATTATATAATAAATAACTATAAATTGATACATTATTCAAATTTATTAGGAAAATAATTGTACATATTCTCATCAACAACCAAATGGTCGAAAAATGGAACTGTGTAAGTTTTACTTAATGAATTGTTGTTCTAAAGAGGATCGATGCACATTTATGCATAGCGAATTTCCTTGCAAGTATTATCATACTGGTATGAAATGTTATTCTGGTTCTAGTTGTCGTTTTAGTCATGCTAAGCTTGGTGAAGAACAAAAAAGGATATTGCTTAAGGTAATATTTTGAAATGAGATTTATTTTGATATAATTATATAATATTTTACATTTATTTTACAATTTTAGTCATTTGTTAAATTGCATTATGATCCACCAAAAAATGAAAATGACAATCATGATTTTAAGGTATAAAAGAAAAATTTAAAAAATTAAATTCTTTATCAATTAATGTATTAACTAATAAATAATAATAGTAGTTGATATTTTATTCCTTAGAATAATTTTGAAGATGATTCTAAAACCACAATAGAAAGTAATTTTATTTCTAAAAATGACAAGAATAAAATTCCATCTTTATTGGAAATGCAAATACCTGTTCCGCCAGAATTAAAAAGTATTGAAAAAAGTCCAGATGAAGATTTAGGTAATTTTTTTTTTAAATTTCTATACCTTTATAAAAACAGTAATGTTCAAGGACAATAATTGTTAATAGCATTGATTTTATAATAGACAGATAATCCATGATATAGGGTTATTTGGCGACTAAAATTATATTTATATAGGTAGTCAAGAGATGGTGTTATATTAATTAACAAATATTTTTCATAAAAACATTTATTTTTAATAATATAATATTATTGTATTTTCATCTTTTTGCTTCGTCATAACTATGCGGCGGTGGTGCATAACAGTGGCGGACAACAGCTTGTTATGTAAAACAAATTTCTGTTCTGTATAAAATATATTAATAACTAACAATATTATTCTAATATCCTGTATTATTGAATTCTTAATGGTCAGATAATACTGTATGGTGAATATTTTTACAATAATTTGTTAGTACTCGAATTAGGCTGTAACTCAGAGTAAACAATTTTTGTAACTGTATCTATATATGTCTCATATTTGAACCTATGTTATTTATATTTCATAATTTAATATTCATTTATATTTCATTTTTAATATTGCAGAAATAAACAAAAAAATACATATTAATGTAATATAAAATATTAAGTATTGGGTTGATCTAACTAGCAATTTTAAACCAAATAAAATGGAAAAATTATTAATATAAAATTTATAATAACTTTTATATCAAACAAACATTTCATTAATAATATATTATTCTCTCTAAGCATAAATAATTAATAAGAATTTTTTTTTTGACCAGCACTATTAATTTTAAAAACTTACGCAATATTTATCAAGTGTCAAATTAAAATTTTGCAAAACGTACATCAAGTCGCAGTTGCGAATGACGATTGACAAATGTTAGTTGATAAAATATTATTTACTCTTAATTAAGACGTGTATTTGTATATTTTTGTAATAAATAATATTATAATAGTAAAATTTGTTTATTAAGAAAACGGGTTATTACTAATAGTATAACTTGTAGGCAGTGGTCGAAGTGGGGTAAAATAAGTGGAGGGATGCCCACCTATTTACAGGAACTTCATAATTTTATATGTGGCGTTTTTGGGGTGGCGATAGGGTGATCCACCCCCCCCCTTGGACCGAGTTTTTTTTTATGTTTTATTTATCTTAATGAGGTAGAATCACAAGTAGTAAACAAATATGTACTTTTAAAGAGACAAATATTTAATTTATTTTATATTATTATTTATAACCGGTCAAATATTATAATATAAATATAAAAAAAATAAACGTTGAGACAGCGGACATTAATTTGTTTCATTTCAATACATAAGTTTATAGGTATTGTATGGCACGTGCGTAGTTTAGGTATACTATGCGACACAATATGGTTTAATACTTGTATGAGATATGCTCAAACGTTTTTAGCTTAACTATAACTTTACGTTATATTACCCGCATTATTTTATTTTATTGTCGTTTTAACTGTTATATTGCGACAGCGTCTACAAATAATTCTATGTTAAATATAAATCATAATACATTTTCAAATAAGTAATATTTAGTAATAATAAACATTTTATTAAAATACATTGAACCTTCTTTTTTTTATAATTATTTATATATTGGTGTTTTAAATAAAAAGTTAAGGAGGGATGCTTTTTTATTGTCATAAGAAGTTGGGGGATGGATTTTGTTTACTAAAAAAAGTGGAGGGATGGCATCCCCCTGTATCCCCCCCCACTTCGACCACTGCTTGTAGGTATATAATTCTATTTATAATTAATAATATATTTTATATTAAAAATGAGCCCTATAGAGCATTTTGAATACATATTATATATAACCAGTTATTTTTTTAAAAAGGGTTTATAAGTCATATTCTACTCTACAATTGACAGTCGTCGACTACAGCGGTTTATTACAGCTGACAGTCCTTAGGTGGTCATTGATTTTTTCTATTGTGTGCCTTGTCTATTATAAAATCAATGGTTAATAGCAATTATTGCTGACAAAATAATCATATTATACAGTATTACTACTTATATTTAAAATTGGATATTTTGAATTTTCTCACCGTGCATCTTCTAAAATTCTAAATCATTTAGTAGGATATATTTTATTTCAATCTCTATTTTTCATAACTGATGAAGATGAATACTTGAAGAGTTGGCTGAAATAACGTGCTATGAAACAATTTGTAAAACAAAATTATTATTTCTCTTTAATATATATTGTTTGGACTACACAAACACAAACACGTTCTTTACACTATCAACGATTAATATTATTAATATAATATTACTTTATTTTACTATCCTGTATTTTTTTTATAAAAATTTTATGTATTAAACACAATAATAATATTACATATATTAATAAGCCTTGAATTTTATTATTATTTAAAAAGTATTACCTAAATAATTATATAATTATTAAGATATATATTATATAATATATACTACTTATGTAGGTAACTAAAATATACTAATACATATTATTATTGATCAGCCTGATAATGATTAATAAAAATCTTTATATTGTTGAGGCATTAGGCATATATTGCACATGTCTAAAAAATCTTTTCTTTTTTCTTTTGTCTGTGCGTGAATGATCATGAACAGAATACACATAGCCCAATTTAATTGTTCACCGTTGCTCGATTTCCATGTGTGTACACCATGATTATATACGATAAAAATGTTTTGGAAATTTTGTAATTCTAAAAAAAAAAAAAAATATAAAAATATATTAAGATTCCACAAAAAAAAATCTAAAAAATTGTTCCATAGCATGTTATTCCGGCTAACCCTTTACTTGTTTATTTTATTGTTATTGATATCAAGTGTCTACTTTGATTATTTAAAGATTGATATTAATGAAATAATATATGTTTTTTTTTTTTCATTACAGAAACAAATAATAATAATAATAGTACACCAATTCCATCACCATCGCGAGATAAATCTATGGTTGACAATACTTTGTAAGTTTAATTAAAGTTTAAAAGTATGAAAAATGTACAAACATTAAGTATTAAATAATCATGCATCAAATTGTTGTATCTAAATATTTATTATTTACATAATATTTATAATATAAATTATTCTCAACAAAAATATTTTAATATATATCTTATTTATCATAAAAACATTATAAATAAAATATTATATTGTTAGTTGATATTGTTTGCTTATATATTATCATATATTTTAAATTAATGAATGCTAACCTTTATTTTATTTTAAAATTTTAACGAATGCTTAATTTTTTTAATACCTAGAAATTAATGATATAATTTCATCTAATTCAACAGAAATTGGTTTTTGATATTTGTGCATTATAAATAATGCACATTCTTTATTATTTGTGTTAATTAAATAAAATTATTTAAGTTTAAATTTATATATATACATATGCTAAATTATTTTATAGAAATGATATTATTGAAGAATTTCCAGCTAGCCCAACTTGTAATGATAATAATGCTGTAGAATTAAGAAAATCATATTATGTAGATTTAAGACAACTGCCATTTCAGTTTCCTGTTGCAGTAGCTACAGAAATAGATGCTTCACTTGATAGTCATCCTCCCATGAAATATCAGATGAAACCAACCCAAGTGTCATTGACAGACTACTCAAAAATTCCACCTACGGTATTAAAAAACTATTATTATTTTTTATGAATTATTGTACCTAAACTTATTTTAAATAGATGGGAATTTATGATCCACGTCTTAGACGTAATATAACAGCTGGTAGAGATCCAATGTTTGGACAAAATGTTACTCCTGTTACTCCTACTAATGCAACAATAAGACCAGTGGCGCCTCAAAAAAGTGCAACTCGAGATCCTCGAAAATCTCAACAAGATGTTAGTACACGCTCATCAGCAATTCGTACTCCCCTTTTACCAACACCCAATACACTTGTTCAGCAACGTCCTATGGATAGTGATATGAGGCACATGCCTCCTCCAATTATGTGTCCACAAAAGATGGCAGATTCAAAAGATCCACGTAGGAAACCAATGGTTCCTGGAAACCCTAGGCAAAGTCATTGTTTTGATGTGGACAAAAGAATTAATAATATAAATTATTTTTAATTTGTTTAATATTTAACAGTGGCTAAATTTTTTTCATTTTTAATTATCTATATTACAGACTTAATGTACAGAAATTATAATGTATTTATGTTATGTAATGTACAATAATTATTACTTAGTAAAAATCGAATAACAATGACTGATTATTTTTGTTATTATTGATTAAAATCCTAATAATTTATAAATATTGTAAAATAATTATTGTCAATAATTATTATACATATACAAATTATCCTGCAAAATTTAAAGTTCATATTTTATTATAATTAAAAGTGTACAATATAAAAAATGTGCATTAAAATAAGAAAATTAATTATACACAGACTGTATACTCGTATAGTCGTATGTCGAAAGTGATTTATTTTATAAGTTAAATTTTTTAATGTTTTATTTATTTTACTGTTTTATCATATCGTACCAATCAGTATCAATTAGTATTGTAATAAAAATACATACTTTATATAATATATAGGTAGTATATTTTTCTATTGGAATTCGATAAAACTTGACAATATAGAAATATTCATGAAATTACAATTAAAAAGTTAAATTTATTCGTTATTGTTGATTACAAAATTTGTTAATAAGTCATAGTAATACATATTATATCATAAAATAGGTTATATTTTGTGTATATAGTATTCACATTATGTAATATTTCATAATGGTCCTAAAAACTTGATAACCAAGAGCTTAATTGGTTACATCTTACATTACTTACAAAAAGGTATGGAAATGTGTTAACATTTTTCATAAAATTGTTATTGTGTATTAATGTATTATACTATTATAGTGTAAAATGTAAATAATTAATAGAAAAATGTATCAATTAAATTGTTTTTTATTGTTTATATATAATATTGTGTAACATGACTGTTTGTCTTAGCTTGTGCTACAGAACGAACGCCCGTCGATAGGTCTGTCTAGTGGAATCCGAAGATTAGACTATTTCTACACTAGATGACCTAAAAGTTCTTCTATTTATTTATATAGCCCTAGAGAGACTATCAGGACTCGTATATATCACTTTGGAATTAAATAACTAACTCTTGAGTAAATGCAACACAATAATATATTGTAATATATACATATAATAATAAATTACACCTGAGTATGGATCCAATTGATGACTAATGGTGATCCGGATGACAGGCGGAGACGACACGCACAATATATTAATAATATAAATAATGCACACTATATATTTAATATTTAAGTTAAAATGGATGCTCGGGCTTGTGCTATAATGTGTCGACTGACTATTGTGTATATATGTTACGCCCCATTTATGAAATTGCTTAATTCATGAACTGGGTAGTTTTTTGCTCAATTCATGAAATAGACATCTACATGATCCATTTCATGAAATGGTCAAATTTTTATTTTTTTTTTGCCCAGTTCATGAATTGGACAAATAAAATCTTGCCCAATTCATGAACTGTGCAATTAATATTGTTAATATTTTTATTGTATACAACATATATATTATTTCATATTTGTATATAATATATTAATATGTACATAGTACATTATATTAATATCAATAAAAGTGATACCAAATTATACAATTTCCCCTTGTATACGAGTATATTACGTCGTTATCGCGAACCGAGTAAACGATATACAAGCACATTGGAAAATCAATATTTTATCTAAATAAGCACAATCATGTGAATCTATATATAATATTAATAAAAGTAACACTATAACACTAGGTAGTAATTTATTATACAACTATATCTTACATTATATTTATAATGGATATATCTGTTTATTTATCTACAAAAGTCCATTGAAATTAATTATTTGGTTGTGTCTAGTAGATTGTTAAGTTATTGTAACAGAACAGTATTAGTGTGGTATTATAAGTTATAACACGTGTAACATAATAATTAATAATATTATCTTTTCGTATAGTTTTCGTTTACATTTTTTTTTTTTATTAAATATATTAATTATTATTATTTTTTTTAAATGAATTTTGAAGAAATTATTAATTCATGTAACACTTTATGGACAAAAGATTATGAAAAATCTGTTATTGAAGCATTCAAAAATATAGCAAAATATTGCAAATTCAAAATTCAAAAATATAATATTCTTAATTTATTTGTATGTCCAATTCATGAACTGGGCAAAAAAAAATGAAAATTTGACCATTTTATGAAATGGATCATGTAGATGTCTATTTCATGAATTGAGCAAAAAACTACCCAGTTTATGAATTGAGCAATTTCAAATGGGGCGTAACATATATTAATATTCCAATTGCTATTAAGATAATATTACGTCTCGTCTCCCTCTATCATATGCACAGGGATAATCAGATAATCTGTCAGACATTTTATGCTGAATCGTCACAAAATTGAAGACACCGTTAGAGTTGCATAAAATGACCGTAACAGCTGCCTACCCTGTAGCAAGGCCCGACCCCAGACACCTAATAAGTTATACAATAATCAACAAACAGCTATTCCTATAACCTATAACATCCTGGCTATATTCGACAACTTTTATATTCTTTAACTTTCTTTTGAACTTTCAAACCAACTGCTCTGTCGTCGGTTTCTTGATTAACCTCGGAGCATTTTTGACTGATACTTATATGTTCTCGGGATTCGGTTATGGATAGCTGTATTTAAATTGTTTATGTATAAAAGTATTTAAGGTGCTATACATATAAATATTCAAAAATTGATAGCTTTTATTTTGTTATTGGTCATTTAGTTTTTACAAATTAAAAAAATATCATATTATCCTAATAAAAATGGATAAAAGTTGCCAAAACCATTTTTATTTACAATGGTCACCTTTAGTTAAGTTATATATGCATGCTAAAAAAATGTAAAATATAAAAGTATATAATATTTGTAATAAATTAAAAATCTTAATTTATTTAATAGTAATTATCACCATCTATAGTGCATCGCAACGAAAATTTCAGATCCATTTTTTATATGCGAGAAAAAAATATATATAAACCGTAAACACACATATAATATATATTGTAGACTATTATAATCGTTTGACCCAGTGAAAAATGCTTGTTCAGCAATTATTTTTGTGGGTCACTGATTACGTCTTACAAAATAATAATAATAATAATAATAATAAAAAAAAAGAAACTGAAATATAATATAATATATATTAATTCGACATTGCCATTAAAACGGCATTTTATTTAACTGCGACACCTAAAACTTAAATTAAAATAATATTAATTTGTGCACATGTTAATAATATTAATCTCGCCATCATGGCATCATCTCTATCAACATACAGAATATATACAATATAAATCCCCAAACTATTTAATACGTGCTTTTCAAGATTTCCTTTTTATTATTATCTTTATTTATAATAGTTATAATTATAATTTTAATACGTTTTTAAGTTTTATGTCTTCATTGATTTATTTATTATGTTATTTTTTTTTTTTTTATTTTAGATTCTGAGCGAAGCGAAGAATGTATTGGTTTTACAATGATGTGTGTCTTTTTTTTTTTTTTGTTTTTTTTTTTTTAAGTATGAAGACACTTTTACTACCCGAAATAATGCTCAGATTATCATGAATAGCATATGTTTCCGGTAGAAAAGTGGATGTAGTTGGTACTTTATTTAGGTCATTTTTCGATTTTCTAAAAATTGACCCTATGCGGTAGAAAAAACGACCAAATAATGACGAAAAAACGGCATTTTTCAAATTTCGACAAATTCGATTTCAATATTTCACGATAACTCGGGCAATTTTGAAGTTAGAGACTTGAAATTTTTTTTTGGGAGTTTATATAGGTACAATGTATATGTGATAAAATTTTGGAACCGTTACGTTCATTTTTCTACAAAATATAGGGCTTTGAATATTTCGTAAAATTCTCGTTTTTTTGTATATAATGTTTGATAAAATTAGCAATATTTGGTATTAAAGTCTGAAAATTTTACTGAAGTATATTTATATATTAATTAACATTAATTCAAAATATTAAAAAAATCCATTGTCTCAATTTTTTTTATAGCTGTTTAAAGTTGATATTTTTAGTTTAAACGAAAATATTATGAAAAAAATGACGAAAAATTGGCATTCACAAAAACGTGGCTCTATGGGAGACGCGTGTGGTGTAGTCGGCGAAATATTCTCGAACGCTATCTCGGTGTTGAGCTCCGTCGCCAGGCATCGACAGCGGATGGGTGACCGCCGTTTTTTTTTTCGTTTTTTTTTCTTACTATGTCTGAATCATCATATTAAAATATTTAAAAAATCCATGGTAAACTTTTTTTTTTATAGCTGTTTAAAATTAATATTTATATTTTTTTGTTTTTATGACTGAAGCCACTTGTACTACACGAAATAATGGTCCGATTTTCACAAATAGCGTATGTTTCCGGTAGGAAAGTGGATGTTCTTGGTACTTTATTTAGGTCATTTTTAGAATTTTTCAAAATTGATCCTGTACGTTAGAAAAAAACGATGAAAAAATGACGAAAAAACAGCAATCTATTAATCAATACCTACATTATCTGACTGAACTTCGCTCAGAATCGTTTTTTCGAATGCAATGGTTTAACATTGCATTTAAATTATAATTATAATCAAATACTATGATATGCACACCTATATCCCTGCGGCAGGAGTATCAGTTCTTTTTTTTTTTTTTTTTTGT
>JAIUCT010008096.1:10755-30341 GCA_021307375.1 Tetraneura akinire
TTTTTTTTTTTTTTTTTTGTTTTTTTTTTTTAAGTATGAAGACACTTTTACTACCCGAAATAATATTCCGATTTTCACGAGTGTTGTATGTTTTCGATTGCAAATTGGATGTAGTTTGTACTTTATTAAGGTCATTTTTCGAATTTCCCAAAATTGACCTCATGTCACACAGAAAAAGGACGAAAAAATAACGAAAAAAAGACATTTTTCCTTCGACGAATTTGATTCATCGGATAAATTTGTTTATAATAGTAACCATAGTGATAATATAAATATTATTGTTACTAATAGCAACCAAAATAATATTATTGTAACTAATAGCAACCGCCAACCATCTATATAAACAGAAATTTCCATCGTAAATCTTATAATATTTAAAAAAATGACGAAAAAACGGCATTATATGACGGAACTTCGCTCAGAATCGTTTTTTCGAATGAAATGGTTTGCCATTGCATTCAAATTATAATTAAAATTAAACACTATGATTGCACACCTGTATCCCTTGCCTTGCTTTTTTTTTTTTAAGTATGAAGAAACTTTTACTACCCGAAATAATGCTCCGATTATCACGAATAGCATATGTTTCCGGTAACAAAGTGGATGTAGTTGGTACTTTATTTAGGTCATTTTTCGATTTTCTCAAAATTGACCCTATGCGGTAGAAAAAACGACCAAAAAATGACGAAAAAACGGCATTTCTCAAATTTCGACGAATTCGATTTCAATATTTCACGATAACTCGGGCAATTTTGAAGTTAGAGACTTGAAAATTTTTTTGGAAGTTCATATGGGTACTATGTATATGTGATAAAATTTGGAACCGTTAAGTTCATTTTTCTACAAAATATAGGACTTTGAATATTTCGTAAAATTCTCGAAGAAAATATTATGAAAAAAAGAACTGATACTCCTGCCGCAGGGATATAGGTGTGCATATCATAGTATTTGATTATAATTATAATTTAAATGCAATGTTAAACCATTGCATTCGAAAAATCGATTCTGAGCGAAGTTCAGTAAGATAATGTAGGTATTGATTAATATATTGCCGTTTATTCGTTATTTTTTCATCGTTTTTTCTAACGTACAGGATCAATTTTGAAAAATTCGAAAAATGACCTAAATAAAGTACCAAGAACATCCACTTTCCTACCGGAAACATATGCTTTTTGTGAAAATCGGACCACAAATTGCATATGTGAAAATCGGACCACAAATTTTGGAACCGTTACATTCATTTTTCTACAAATATAGGACTTTGAATATTTCGTAAAATTCTCGTTTTTAGATTCTGAGCGAAGCGAATAATGTATTGGTTTTACAATGATGTGTGATTTTTTTTTGTTTTTGTTTTTGTTTTTTTTTTCTGAAGACATTTTTACTACCCGAAATAATGCTCCGATTATCATGAATAGGGTATGTTTCCGGTAGTAAAGTGGATCTAGTTGGTACTTTATTTAGGTCATTTTTCGAATTTCTCAAAATTGACCCTAAGCGGTAGAAAAAACTTCGAAAAGATGACGAAAAAGCGGCATTTTTCACGAAAAATGAAATTTTGACAAATTCAATTTCTATATTTCATGATAACTCAGGCAATTTTTAAGATAGCGGCCTGAAATTATTTTTGGGTGTTCACAAAGCTACTATGTATATGTGGTATAATTTTGGAATTGTTACATTAATTTTTCTCCAAAATATAGGACTTTGAATATTTCGTAAAATTCACGTTTTTACGTATATAATGAGTGATAAAATTGTCAATTTTGGGTATTTTGGTCTGAAAATTTTACTGAAGTATACTTACATATTTCTTAACATCATACTAAAATATTAAAAAAATCTTAAGTCACAATTTTTTTTTATAGCTGTTTTAAATTGATATTTTTAGTAAAACGAAAATTTTAGAATCCATACATATAAATAAATATACTTAAAACACTTTTACTACACGAAATAACGCTTCGATTTTCACGAATAGCGAGTTTCCGATGTAAAAGTGGATGTAGATGGTACTTTATTTAGGTCATTTTTTGAATTTCTCAAAATTTACTATAAGCGGTAGAAAAAACTTCGAAAAAATGACGAAAAAACGGCAATTTTTCACGAAAAATGAAATTTTGACGAATTCAATTTCAACATTTCACGATAACTCAGGCAATTTTTAAGATAGAGACCTCAAATTTTTTTTGAAGGTTCACATAGCTATTTTATATATGTGGTAAAATTTTGGGAACCGTTTTTTAAATTTTTCTACAAAATATTGAACATTGAATATTTCGTAAAATTCTCGTTTTTACGTACTTATATAATGTTTGTTAAAATTGTCAATTTTTGGTATTAAGGTCTGAAAATTTTACTGAAGTATACTTACATATTAATTAACATCATACTAAAATATTAGAAAAATCCCTTATCTAAATTTTTTTTTATAGCTGTTTTAAGTTGATATTTTTAGTTCAAACGAAAATTATAATCTGATTCGCTCAGAATCGGTTTTTCGAATGCAATGGTTTATCATTGCATTCAAATTATAATTAAAATTAAACGCTATGGTTCGCACACCTGTATCCTGTGCGGCAGGAGTATCAGCTCTTTTTTGTATATAATGTTTGATAAAATTAGCAATTTTTCATTTTTGGTATTAAGGTCTGAAAATTTTACTGAAGTATATTTATATAATTACTTAACATTAATTCTAAATATTAGAAAAATCCCTAGACTCAATTTTTTTTTTATAGCCGTTTAAAGTTGATATTTTTTGTTTAAACGGAAATATTATGAAAAAAATGACGAAAAATTGGCATTCACAAAAACGTGGCTCTATGGGAGACGCGTGTGGTGTAGTCGGCGAAATATTCTCGAACGCTATCTCGGTGTTGAGCTACGTCGCCAGGCATCGACAGCGGATGGGTGACCGCCGTTTTTTTTTTGTTTTTTTTCTTTCTATGCCTGAATCATCATATTAAAATATTAAAAAAATTTATGGTAACATTTTTTTTTATAGCTGTTTAAAATTTATATTTATATTTTTTTGTTTTTATGACTGAAGACACTTGTACTACCCGAAATAATGGACCGATTTTCACGAATAGCATATGTTTCCGGTAGGAAAGTGGATGTTCTTGGTACTTTATTTAGGTCTTTACTTTATTGTTATTTTTATTTTCTTTGTGTTACACGAACATCATCAAAAAGACACCACAGTTATTACCCATATAATTTTTACATTCTCTTTTATTTTTATTTTTAATTTGATTTTTTTCGTGTTATTACAGGGGAGTATCGTTAATGGTGAAAACATTGTCGTGGGGACACGTATTCGGATTATTTTCCATATTATCATATTGAGATAGAATTTCGAATCTATTTTTCGTTGAAAATAATTTTTTATGTCCTTTATTTGAATGTTGATTTGGTTTAGTTGGTGATGAGGTAGTAGAGGAATCTGAACGGTTTCTTTTTTTAGTTTGTTGTACAGTCCATAGTCCATCCATCGTCTGATGTTTTCTTGATTACAACTTTATTTGATATAGCAGTGTTAACGATTTACGACATCGGTACAGTTTTGTTGATAATGTTATTAATTGACATTTTAATTGATTATGTTGTGAGAGATATAATTAATAAATATTTAAAACTTCTAGTATGTGTAATTAGGTCATTAAATTATTAATGACGACGAGAGGAAAAAGCGATATTGTCAGGTAATGTAATTAACTGTTATCGGACAACCGAAGTCGGCCTGCGATAGAAAGCTGCGGCCTTACGCAACGCACAACCGATGGGCAAGAGACGAGAGAAAAAAAAAGAACAAAATGAATTAACTTTTTTGATTCGTATTACATGATTTAACAAAGTAACAAAAATAAGGGAAAAAAAAGTATGGTCAGTGCACTATCATTGATCGATATCGCACTAGCCAAAATAAGAATTAATTACGTGAATTTACGCGAATACACGGTTATGAGGAGCGCATCATACACGTGTGTCGGGTGATCGCTATCGCGGAACTAAGTTAGAGACTTGAAAATTTTTTTGGAAGATTGTATAGGTACTATGTATATGCGACAAAATTTTGGAACCGTTACGTTCATTTTTCTAAAAAATATAGGACTTTGAATATTTCGTAAAATTCTCGTTTTTTTTTTTATATAATGTTTGATAAAATTAGCAATTTTTGGTATTAAGGTCTGAAAATTTTACTGAAGTATATTTATATATTACTTAACATTAATTCTAAATATTAGAAAAATCCTTAGACTCAATTTTTTTTTATAGCTGTTTAAAGTTGATATTTTTAGTTTAAACGAAAATATTATGAAAAAAATGACGAAAACACGGCATTCACAAAAACGTAGCTCTATGGGAGACGCGTGTGGTGTAGTCGGCGAAGTATTCCCGAACGCTATCTCGGTGTTGAGCATCGACAGCGGATGGGTGACCGTCGTTTTGTTTTTTCGTTTTTTTTTCTTTTTATGTCTGAATCATCATATCAAAATATTAGAAAAAGCCATGGTATCAATTTATTTTTATACCTGTTTAAAATTGATATTTTTATTTTTTTGTTTTTATGACTGAAGACACTTGTACTACCCGAAATAATGGACCGATTTTCCCGAATAGCATATGTTTCCGGTAGGAAAGTGGATGTTCTTGGTACTTTATTTAGGTCATTTTTTGAATTTTTCAAAATTGATCCTGTACGTTAGAAAAAACGATGAAAAAATGACGAAAAAAATGACGAAAAAACGGCAATATATTAATCAATACCTACATTATCTGACTGAACTTCGCTCAGAATCGTTTTTTCGAATGCAATGGTTTAACATTGCATTTAAATTATAATTATAATCAAATACTATGATATGCACACCTATATCCCTGCGGCAGGAGTATCAGATCTTTTTTTTTTTAAATTTGCCTTTCAGCATAATTACGGTAATGTCGACGTAATGTGATCGCCCAATCATTATTATTATTATCCATGGAAAATTGGACAATTTTCTTTTTTATAGTTGTTAAAATAAAATGAATAATTATATATCCTATTATAATTAAAATAATGTATACTAAATATTTATGTCTATTTATTGTTTTTTCTAAGTGGATGGTTTTTTCCTCATTTTCAATGTTTTGTACTAACTCATCTAATGATTTTGATGTATCACCTAGTTCGTCAAAATTATTTTTTATAGGTATTAATTTTGGGAGTTTTATTGTTGACACGTCTTTTAGTTTATTTATTTTATATTCTAGACTAACGTTATTAAGTGATAAGTTTAATTGAGGTGTGAAATCTATATGATAAGTTTTTTCATTTACTTGTCGAGAGTCGAGACAAAAGTATTATATTGGGAGTATACACTTGACAACTTGGGGATATTGTTAAAATTCCCGTTTCATTTAGTTCGTGGGAATACGAATACACGCCACATATTATAGTTATGTCTATTGGATTTGGTGTAAGGTAAATCCAAGAATTTTTATTTAATAGTTTTTGAAAAAATGGGGCTGAATAGAATATGTGTCGAAATTCACATTGTTCAGGAATTTTAACTGGATTAATATAAATAAGAATTTCACAATCTCGTCTTTGTTTTCTCGGGGCAGTTTCTGGATATTGACATATTGTTTGAATTTTATTATAATTATATGTTAGAATTTCTCTTTCGGTTAGTGGAATAAAGCTATCATTTAATATAGATATTGCTAAATAATTATTTATAGGTTTGATATAAATGAACTGATACGTGGCAATTTTTATAGATAGCGGTGTTATATGAAATAAATTATTAACCGATTTTTCACAAATGGGTATTTCTAAAGTGTATATTAGATGATTATCCACAAATGTTATTGAAAGTGTTACTAAATTAATAAAATCGAGAATATTTGCTAGGTATATCTTTTGTAGGGATTGGTAGTTGTACATTGTTTGGAATTTCTTGTTCGATAACTCTTAAATATTTTATCAGGGTATCAGTATTTAAAACATTAGGATGTAGTTGACCCTGACGGGCTGCCGATAAGGCTAATAAATAATAATTAAATCATTTGTTTCTAAATTAAATTCCGTAAGTATATTGTTAAATATGGATAAGTGTTCGTTTAATATTTGGATTAAATACATTTCATTAATTACGTTGCCAATATTATCTTGATTTCTTATAACCTCATTAATAGTATTATGTAATGTTATGGTATTATTTTGTAGTATTTCTGTTATATTTTTTATATTATTTAATCCGGATTTTAATATCATAGTTTGTTTACTCTGAAGTCTATAAGGATTTCTGTCATATGATTAGTATTATTATTTATTTTATTTGTTATCTCATCAAGGTCGTCTTCATTTAAATTCCCGTACATAAATCTATTAAATTTACCTATAATATTTAATAAGGCCCGTTTTTGTGTTTTGTCTTTTAATTGATTTAAATTATTGTAACGTCTATCCATTTCTATAAGATTATATTTAATTACGTTATCGTTGGCATGTTTCTGAAATTCTCATTCTAAGATCATTACACATTTGCTGCGGTCTTGTATTTGCATTTGATGTAACTCAGTGGCGTATTTACGGGGGGGGGGGGTTCGAGTCCAAACCTCCCCCCAGAGATGTGGGTATTTTATGAAAATTACCTATTTTGAACTTCTTAATAAATGGAGTTATATGGCCTTGCCATGCCCCCCCCAGGACCGTATTTAAAAAAATTGTATACTGTTAAAAACAAAATTACATTATTACGTATAATTATGGTGGTAAAAATTTGTGTTTTTTTGTTATAAAGCTATCCCAAAATTTTGACTTGGCACCCCCACCCCACCCCAACCAAGTCTCTGGAACCGCCTCTGGTTGAGAGGCCCCTTAAGTTCACATTTCTTGTTATTTTGCTGTTGTCGTCATGCAAGTGTTGTTTATTCCAATATGAAATTAAGTCTTATTTTAAGAATTTTCAACCCCCCCCCCCCAAAAAAAAACATTGAAAATACGCCACTGATGTAACTCATGGTATTTTTTTTCATAATTTGATATATCAACATATATAACTAATTTATATGTATCTTTCGAAAATTTTGCGGAATCAGAATCAAGCTTTTCAAAGTACAAACCAATATCTCTTTTTTCATCATCCTTATAGTGAGTTGTCTCCCCGAAGTTTACAAAAACATATAAAAGAGCAAGTACAAGAGCGAAATCGATTTTGAAAAACATAACTATTTATCTATTTTGTATTATCAAAAGTGCGTAAAATAAAAAATAAAATAAAATCTTCCTTCCTTTTTTTATTTTTTTTTTTTATTTATGTATTTTTATTAATTATTTATTTATTAATTATTATTATTTATTTATTATATTTATGACATTAATAGTATATATTTCTTACCTTAATTAGTATTATCCTAAGTGAAATTATAGTAGACAAATTCGAAAAATTAATATTATAACCACTCACAGATACGAAACACAACTCAGTTATAGTTAAATGTTGAAACGAAACTGAGGTCTGCGATTATAATATATATATATATATTAGTCCCTTGTCTTTATTTAATATACGAATAATTTTGATAAGTAAGACATTTATTACCTTTACCACCTACTATCATTAATATTGTTATTATTATTCACACGTATTATGCACTTATTTTTCTCCTTCTATACATATATTATTCACACATTTATCTTTCTCCTTTTTTTTGTATATTAATTTTATTTCAATAGTCACACGACGTCGACATTAAATAAGTGTTATTGAATTTAGTTATAATTTCGTTTTATTTCATTATATCTATCATAAAAAGGTTTTATTTGATCAATATGTACAGGTAAATTAATAAATTTTCCATGTTTTTGTTTGTTAATTAAATAACTATAAGGTCCAATTTGTTTAATATTTTTATAGGGTCCCTCATAACGATAAGAGAATTTATTACATGTAATAAATTAATGAAATTAATGTATTTATTACATGTACATTTACTTTTACTAAAACTTCATCATCTATTTTATAGGAAATTGTATTAGTTGGGACTTTAAATTTGTGTTTATTTTTTTCTGACGCGTTTTTTAATTTATCTGCGATAGTTTTTCGGATGTGTTTTAATTTGTTAATTTCAGCTATTACATTTACATCTGTTGGGGGAATTATAGCAATATCAAAAACACTTTTTTGATTGTAACCATGCACTAAATAATGCGGGGTGTATCCAGTAACTTGATGAACTGAATTATTATAAGCATAAACTATATAAGGTAAATAATCTGCCCATTTATTATTTTCTTGAACATATGGTGAAATCATATCAATTAATGTTTGATTTTGTCGTTCAATTTGACCTTGTGATGTTGGTTTAAATGGAATTCCGAATTTTGCAATGCGTCCAATAATTCTATAACTGTTTGAGTTGTAAAATGAGTTCCGTTATCTGATCTTACTACATTCATGGGTCCGAATCTTAGAATTAATTCGAGTAAAAATTTAATGGTACTTTTTGCGTTGGCGTTTGCAAACGGTTTTGCAATACAATATTTACTAACATGATCTGTTGCAACTAGTACCTATATATTTTATATTTATAACCTCTAGAACTCGAAAGTGGTCCCATATAATCAATGATAATTTCCTGCATTACTTCCCCTTTATTTAATGGATGAAATCCTATTTTGGGTGGTTTTAGAACTTTGAACGGGTTTCTCTTTTGACAATCGAGACAAGATAATACATATCTCTTTATATCTTTTCGCATTTTAGGCCAATAATATTTTGTTCTGATTTATATATTTAAGACACATAATACATAAAACAAGAATCTATGTACTGTAACGTAATTTAGAAACTCACGTCGATTAGGTAAACGTGTGTAAGTGTGCGACTTCTGATAAGTAATCTACATTTATATACATCAATCGTCATCGAATTTCATACTCAAAGAATTGTTAGTACGTGACCTTCCTACATCCTTTTTTGAATGGCTACGTTGTTACTTCAGAAATTATGTATGTTGGAAATACAGTTACTATGGTTATTTGATGAGATGATGATTAACTATAAATATAATATTAATATTCTTTCAAGTTTAGTAAAAACATTTCGAGTTAAGTACTATGAATATTTTATGGATTTTAACACAATTAGTTCACGTTTCATCATTACGTACAAATGACGATGACATAAACAAAAAATCAATTTCTTTTAGTGAACCATACGATAGCATAAAATACCCTTACGTAGTATTAATATATGCAGAAGAACCTGATGATAGCTCTTATACTACTTGTACTGGTACATTGATAACGGCTATGTTTGTGCTGACTGCCGGACACTGTATTCCAGAATATAAATCTCCAGAAGATATCCACAAAATTACAGTTTATTTTTTACATATAATATAACATTATATCCACGCTGACTATATGTCGATAAAAATTATTTATAAATTAACACGTATATTGTACATTGTAGATTTTCAAAGGTAACATGATGTTTAACGTGTATCGTAAAGTCAAGAAATTATTTTTACATCCTGAATATACCTCGACTGAGACAATAAGGTTAATAAATGATATCGGAATGATGAAAGTAAGATTTTATTTTTATTATGCAACACCTAATCCTTTGAACATTGTCCTGTATAAGCTATGAATATTCATTGGAACTGGAATAAGAAATACTAAAAAAATTATTTTTAAAAAAAAGTTTTTATTGTGATGTTTATTGATACACAATATTCATAGTTTTTTTTTTTTTACATAAATTAATATTATGAGGGTTTTTCGCAAAGAGATGAAGAGGTGAGAGACGATATACAATTGTGAAAGACCATGTGAAAAACCTATATTTTCCAGATTGGTGCCACAAACACTTAACCAATGTCATTACGATTTATATATAGACATAGCAAATGTCAGCTGCACTGGAGATAACTAAGTCGAAATACATGTCGTTGAAACAACAGGGATGCATAGAATTAAAAAATCTTAGCTATTTTAAATCCCTTTAAAAATATGGCTTCGTGTATACTATACATATATAAGTGTCATTAGTTTACATGTTCAACGACAACTTGAGTGCTGAATGATCTCTCTCAGTAACAATGCTTAAATAGTTGAATACATGATAAACATACAGGACAACATCTGTCGGGTCACCTAGTACCTAGTATGTCACCTTTATGTATGTTTATAAATTTTATCTTTATTTTGCATGGAACCAATTGCTATAGTAACCAGTATTCAGGTATCTCCTTGTATAGATGTGCTCTTTCCACGCTGAGTCGTATTCAAAAATAATTAATTACTCAATTAATTAATAAAACTGAAATTCTGTCTAATAAGGATGTACTATATAATGTTAAAAATATCCAGATCATTGGTATAGGTGTTCTTAAATTATAGCTTAAACAAATGACATAGGCATATATTCGTCAGATGATAAATATCAAAGATTCAATTTGTTGGCCCATGAAATCTATAACTATACCTAGTCTATAATAATTATAAAACTAAAAAAAAAAAAATTTTCATTTTTTCGATTTTATCTAATTATTATGCCCACACACAGTCACTCCACTCAAACATACCTAATATTCAGGAAAAGGTAATAATTGAATAATTAAATTACACTCGTATATATAAACGGTTTATTATCAAATCAAGAAGCCATGAAGTTATCATATTTTTTACGTTTTAAGTTAGTATTTTATTGATCATACTAAAAAGTTTATAGGTTATTTCCTCCCTGCATAGTCCCTTCAACCATTAATATTTATATCGAGGGGACAGCATTCATTGGATAATAAATAATATTGCCAATTTATAATATAGACACGTCCGCGATAAGACATTTATAATATAAAGATTCAAGACAAAGTTCGTTATTGGGTTGCTCATAGGTAGTAAATACTATTAGTTGTATGCTACACAAATTAAAAAAAAAAAAAAAAAAAAAAAAAAGAGTAGAAAACAGCTGATGACAGCCAGTGATGATTAAAATTAATATTTCAATATGTATAGATAAAGAAACGAATAGGATTTTTCAATCGAATAGGAATATTCCTATTCAATCGGATAGTTCAGTCAGATATAATCTTAATCTACTATTATAAAATAAAAGTTATCAGTTTTCTTTTCTTCCAATCGTTTTTTTCTTATTTTTCTTATATAAATTCTCGGGCGAGTCGTGCGTCTTCAAAACTTCCACATTTCGCGGTCAAGTTTTTATCGTCCTTCGATTGAAATCGGTTTCGGAATTTTTAGGGTCCGAACTTATCTCAATTCGGCCGTTTTGGTTTTCCCCTACTGCGACGGGTCGCCATTCTGGAAAGTAAAACCGACGACCGATGATCGGTCGACGGGCGACCGTAACGCGCGTTTCCTACGTTCGCGAGATAACGTTTTCGGACGGCGCTGATAACGGTTCGATAACCGACCGCCGTTTCTCCGATAAACGTCCGAAAACGGTGCGTCGGACCGCCACTCGCTCTCCGCCATGGAACGTTTCGCGCTGTAAATTACTCCCGACACCCGCCCACCATTTATCCGATAAACGTCCGAAAACGGTGCGTCGGACCGCCTCTCTCTCACCGCCTTTGACCGTTTCGCGCCGTATAAATATACGTATTTATTTATTTTACGTTTTCTCCCGTTCTTTTTATCCCTCAACGACGATCGGACGTTCGTTTTTTCGCGTTTTAAAATTAGTCGACGACCCGACACCCTTTCCCCGCGATTTACGACGGAAACGTATTTTTTTCCGTTGGTATTTCTCGCGTATTTGTCGTTTTTTTCGCGACGCCGTCGATCGCCGTACCGTAACGGAGTCGTTTTTCGCTGCCCGATAGATTTTTCTACTGTATTTTTTATTTTAAAAACGTCGAAAACGGTTTTCGGACTGTTCGCGGTCGGGTTTTCGACCGATACGATCGATATTTCGCCGTAACTCGCGGATTTTTCGATATCGCGAAACACTTTAAATACACCGATTTTCGACGATTATTCAAGCGGCCACCGTGGCGCACTCGACAGGTAGGAATTAGGCGTTAGGTTAGGGACCGGTTAGGCAGGTTTCCTTACGGCGGTTAGCACGGCCGCCGCCCCGGTTAAATTACCCAACTTTAACCGGGTTCGAATCCCGATTCGTCAGCGGCGAAGCGCGTTCGGTTTTTTGCATTGATTTTTTTTTTCCTTAATCATCCGGCGCTCACCTATATGCGCGTGCGCATTGAACGCCGGTCGTCCGAACGTCCGCGTATTCCCGTTACGCGACCGTATTACCGACGGAATTATATTATAGCCGCCCGATTTCGACCGTAATAAATAATAATAAATTATTTTAAATTATTATTATTAATAATAGATATTATTACGAGTTATTATTTTTTTTTTTCACGTTAAAAATACTTATATTTTTTTATTTAATATATTTAATCGTTTATTATACCCTTAATATTTATACTCCTTTTTTTTTTTACTCTATCTAATTATTTATAATAATTTTTATACACTATATAGATATGTCTCTGATTATATTTCAACGTATTGATTCACGACTCTATAAAATTATACGTATGACTTATATACAAATCGTGGTGGTTGGATTATATTAAACGATAATTGTTTGAACTTATACGTTGTTCCGGTTAAAAACATAGTACGGGCGCTACCGGTATTACACTGGCAGCTATGGTGGTGGTAAAGCTTTTCACACGCACCTGCATCCTACTGGAATCTGACAAGTGTTAGTGACCTAACGTAACCTGTATCCCAATGGAACCCGACTGGGGTAAGTGAGTGCGCCGAAGGCGTACTCCGCGTGGGGGGAGTACCGTGATCGGTCAAAGACTGTTCACCCGAAAAGAGTGTAAATAGTACCACTAGATTGCGAACGCCCTTCAATACGCCGGAGGCGGATAAAATACTTTAATCGTTATGTACCCAAATTTCTCCACCGGAACACTACGGTAGCGGAAAAGCTATGGTGGTGGTAAAGCTTTTCGCCCACACCAGTATTCCACTGGCAGAACTCTGTTGGTGGTAAAGCTTTGGTTGCGGCAGGAGTATCAAGCACCTAGTCTGCTATTATAAAATAAAAGTTATCAGTAGTTCTTTTCTTCCAATCGTTTTTTTCTTATTTTTCTTATATAAATTCTCGAGTGAGTCGTACGTCTTCCTAATTTCCACTATTCGCGGTCAAGTTTTTATCGTCCTTCTCTTAAAATCGGTTTCGGAATTTTTAGGGTCCGAACTTTTCTCAATTCGGCCGTTTTGGTTTTCCCCTACTGCGACGGGTCGCCTTTCTGGAAAGTAAAACCGACGACCGATGATCGGTCGACGGGCGACCGTAACGCGCGTTTCCTACGTTCGCGAGATAACGTTTTCGGACAGCGCTGATAACGGTTCGATAACCGACCGCCGTTTCACCGATACACGTCCGAAAACGGTGCGTCGGACCGCCACTCTCTCTCCACAATTGAAAGTTTCGCGCTGTAAATAATTCCCGACACCCGCCCGCCGTTTATCCGATAAACGTCCGAAAACGGTGCGTCGGACCGCTACTCTCTCTCTGCCATAGAACGTTTCGTGCCGTATTATTATTTTACGTTTTCTCCCGTCCTTTTTATCCCACAACGACGATCAGACGTTCGTTTTTACGCGTTTTAAAATTAGTCGACTGCCCGACACCCTTTCCCCGCGATTTACGACGGAAACGTATTTTTTTCCGTTCGTATTCTCGCGTATTTGTCGTTTTTTTCGCGACGCCGTCGATCGCCATACCGTAACTGCCCGATCGCTTTTTCTGCTGTATTTTTTATTTTGAAAACGTCGAAAACGGTTTTCGGACCGTTCGCGGTCGGGTTTCCGACCGTTACGATCGAAATTTCGCCGTAACTCGCGGATTTTTCGATATCGCGAAACACTTTAAATACACCGATTTTCGACGATTATTCAAGCAGCCACCGTGGCGCACTCGATAGGTAGGAATTAGGCGTTAGGTTAGGGACCGGTTAGGCAGGTTTCCTTACGGCGGTTAGCACGGCCGCCGTCCCGGTTAAATTACCCAACCTTAACCGGGTTCGAATCCCGGTCCGTCGGCGGCGGAGCGCGTTCGGTTTTTTGCATTGATTTTTTTTTTCGTTAATCATCCGGCGCTCTCCTATACGCGCATGCGCGTTGGACGCCGGGCGTCCGAACGTCCGCGTATGCCCGTTACGCGACCGTATTACCGACGGAATTATATTATAGCCGCCCGATTTCGACCGTAATAAATAATAATAAATTATTTTAAATTATTATTATTAATAATATATATTATTACGAGTTATTATTTTTTTTTTCACGTTAAAAATACTTATATTTTTTTATTTAATCGTTTATTATACCCTTAATATTTATACTCCGTTTTTTTTTCACTCTATCTAAATTCTTATAATAATTTTTTTACACTATATAGATATGTCTCCGTTTATATTTCTACGTATCGATTCTCGACTCTGTAAAATTATACGTATGATTTTTATACAAATGGTGGTGGTTGGATTATATTATAAACGATAATTGTTTGAACTTAAACGTTGTTACGGTTAAAAATATAGTACGGGCGCTACCGGTATTACACTGGCAGCTATGGTGGTGGTAAAGCTTTTCACACGCACCTGTATCCCACTGGAACCTGACAAGTGTTAGTGACCTTATAACCTGTATCCCACTGGAAATCGACTGGGGTAAGTGAGTGCGCTGAAGGCGTACTCCGCGTGGGGGGACTACTGTGATCGGTCAAAGACTGTTCACCCGAAAAGAGTGTAAATAGGACTACTAGATTGCGAACGCCCTTCAATACGCCGGAGGCGGATAAAATACTATTATCGTTATGTACCCAAACTTCTCCACCGGAACACTACGGTATCGGAAAAGCTATGGTGGTGGTAAAGCTTTTCGCCCACACCAGTATTCCACTGGCAGAACTATGTTGGTGGTAAAGCTTTGGTTGCGGCAGGAGTATCAAGCACCTAGTATAATAAAAAAATACTTGGCCGGTATCTTTTCTTCCAACGGTTTTTTTCATTATTTTTTTTGTATAAATTCTACCCGTTCGTCGTACGTCTTCGAAATTTCCACCTTTCGCGGTCAACTTTTTACCGTCCGTCTATTAAAATCGGTTTCGTAATTTTTCACGCGAAACTTTTTTTTAAATCGCGTTTTTTCGCTTTTCGCTTAATTGCGAGTTCCATGAGATACCCGTGTCTACCTTTTTCTCGCCGATCCCGTGATAAGTCGGACGACGAGCGCACCTTTCTTCCTTTACTGTCGAACATTTACCGCGGTATTATTATTATTCGATATCGATATTATTTTTACGAATTCTCCCGTATTTATTCAATATTTATATAATAAATATATAATATATAATATATTTATAATTATTTAATATTATATTGATTTTAATTTATTTAATATTTTTTTTTTCCGTTCGTATTTCTCGCGTAACCGTCGTTTTTTCGCGCCGCCGTCGATCGCCGTACCGTAACTGAATCGTTTTTCGCGGCCCGATCGCATTTTTTCGCGTATATTTCGTTTAAAAAACGTCGAAAACGGTTTTTGGACCGTTCGCGGTCGGGGTTCCGACCGTTCGCGGTCGGGGTTCCGACCGTTACGCACGTTATTTCGCCGTAATTCGCAGATTTTTCGATATCGCGAAACACTTTAAATACACCGATTTTCAACGATTATTCAAGCAGCCATCGTGGCGCACTCGATAGGTAGGAATTAGGCGTTAGGGATTATTTAATTTAATTATAATTAAATTTTTTATTAAATTATTTAATTAGGGACCGGTTAGGCAGGTTTCCTTACGGCGGTTAACACGGCCGCCGCACCCGGCTGGGTTACCCGACCTGACCGGGTTCGAATCCTGATCCGTCGGCAACGGAGCACATTCGGTTTTTTGCATTTATTTTTTTTTTCGTTAATCTTCCGGCGCTCTCATATACGCGCGTGCGCATTAATCGCCGATCGTCCGAACCGTCCGCGTATGCCCGTTACGCGACCGTATTACCGACGGAATTATATTATGGCCGCCCGATCACTAAAACTAATAATATAATTAATATTTTTATTACTCAAAACGTTATCTAAACTTATATTGCTTTATAGTTCTTTTATGTTTACTGGGGTTATAACAGATGGTAATTTTTTTAAATCATTATTTTCAGATAATATGTTTTTTAATTTAATAGGTTCGTAAATAATTATACCAGTTTTTTCTTGTCTACTATTATAAAATAAAAGTTATCAGTTTTCTTTTCTTCCAATCGTTTTTTTCTTATTTATCTTATATAAATTCTCGAGTGAGTCGTACGTCTTCCTAATTTCCACTATTCGCGGTCAAGTTTTTATCGTCCTTCTATTAAAATCGGTTTCGGAATTTTTTGGGCCCGAACTTTTCTCAATTCGGCCGTTTTGGTTTTCCCCTACTGCGACGGGTCGCCTTTCTGGAAAGTAAAACCGACGACCGATGATCGGTCGACGGGCGACCGTAACGCGCGTTTCCTACGTTCGCGAGATAACGTTTTCGGACGGCGCTGATAACGGTTCGATAACCGACCGCCGTTTCTCCGATATACGTCCGAAAACGGTGCGTCGGACCGCCACTCGCTCTTCGCCATTGTAAGTTTCGCGCTGTAAATTACTCCCGACACCCGCCCACCATTTATCCGATAAACGTCCGAAAACGGTGGGTCGGACCGCCTCTCTCTCTCCGCCATTGAACGTTTCGCGCCGTATAAATATACGTATTTATTTATTTTACGTTTTCTCCCGTCCTTTTTATCCCTCAACGACGATCGGACGTTCGTTTTTTCGCGTTTTAAAATTAGTCGACGGCCCGACACCCTTTCCCCGCGATTTACGACGGAAACGTATTTTTTTCCGTTCATATTTCTCGCGTAGCCGTCGTTTTTTTCGCGCCGCCGTCGATCGCCGTACCGTAACTGAGTCGTTTTTCGCTGCCCGATCGCTTTTTCTACTGTATTTTTTATTTTCAAAAAGGTCGAAAACGGCTTTCGGTCCGTTCGCGGTCGGGTGTCCGACCGTTACGATCGATATTTCGCCGTAACTGGCGGATTTTTCGATATCGCGAAACACTTTAAATACACCGATTTTCGACGATTATTCAAGCAGCCACCGTGGCGCACTCGATAGGTAGGAATTAGGCGTTAGGTTAGGGACCGGTTAGGCAGGTTTCCTTACGGCGGTTAGCACGGCCGCCGCCCCGGTTAAATTACCCAACCTTAACTGGGTTCGAATCCCGATCCGTCGGCGGCGGAGCGCGTTCGGTTTTTTGCATTAATTTTTTTTTCGTTAATCATTCGGCGATCTCCTATACGCGCGTGCGTATTGAACGTCGGGCGTCCGGACCGCCCGCGTATGCCCGTTACGCGCCCGAGTTACCGACGGAATTATATTATAGCCGCCCGATTTCGACCGTAATAAATAATAATAAATTATTTTAAATTATTATTATTAATAATATATATTATTACGAGTTATTATTTTTTTTTTTCACGTTAAAAATACTTATATTTTTTTATTTAATATATTTAATCGTTTATTATACCCTTAATATTTATACTCCGTTTTTTTTTTTACTCTATCTAATTATTTATAATAATTTTTATACACTATATATATATGTCTCTGATTATATTTCAACGTATTGATTCACGACTCTATAAAATTATACGTATGACTTATATACAAATCGTGGTGGTTGGATTATATTATAAACGATAATTGTTTGAACTTATACGTTGTTCCGGTTAAAAACATACTACGGGCGCTACCGGTATTACACTGGCAGCTATGGTGGTGGTAAATCTTTTCACACGCACCTGCATCCTACTGGAATCTGACAAGTGTTAGTGACCTAACGTAACCTGGATCCCACTGGAACCCGACTGGGGTAAGTGAGTGCGCCGAAGGCGTACTCCGCGTGGGGGGACTACCGTGATCGGTCAAAGACTGTTCACCCGAAAAGAGTGTAAATAGGACCACTAGATTGCGAACGCCCTTCAATACGCCGGAGGCGGATAAAATACTTTAATCGTTATGTACCCAAACTTCTCCACCGGAACACTACGGTAGCGGAAAAGCTATGGTGGTGGTAAAGCTTTTCGCCCACACCAGTATTCCACTGGCAGAACTCTGTTGGTGGTAAAGCTTTGGTTGCGGCAGGAGTATCAAGCACCTAGTCTTATATAATAAAAAAATTCTTGGCCCGTATCTTTTCTTCCAACGGTTTTTTTCCTTATTTTTATTATATAAATTCTCCGGTGAGTCGTACGTCTTCAAAATTTGCACATTTCGCGGTCAACTTTTTATTTTCCTTCTATTAAAATCGGTTTCGTAATTTTTCACGCGAAACTTTTTTTTAAAACCTTTTTTAACTTTTAGCTAATTATTTAACTGTCCATGAGCCGTTGCCATGCCAACCTTTCTCTCGCCAATCCCGTGATAAGCCGGCCGACGAGCGCACCTTTCGGCCTATACTGTCGAAAATTTACGTTTTCGGACAACGCTGATAACCGCGTTCGATTTCGGGCGGTAAATTATTCGCGATAACCGACCGCCGAATATGTTATCTGTGCGTTTCTCTGATAAACGTCCGAAAACGGTTCGTCGAGCCCACCACTCTTGCCCTGCCATTGACAATTTCGCGCCGTATTATTATTTTTATTTTACGTTTTCTCCCGTCCTTTTTATCCATTTTCGACGATCGGAAGTTCGTTTTTTCGCGTTTTAAAATTAGTCGACTACCCGACACCCATTCCCCGCGATTTACGACGGAAACGTATTTTTTTCCGTTCGTATTACTCGCGTAGCCGTCGTTTTTTTCGCGCCGCCGTCGATCGCCGTACCGTAACGGAGTCGATTTTCGCTGCCCGATCGCTTTTTCTACTGTATTTTTTATTTTAAAAACGTCGAAAACGGTTCTCGGACCGTTCGCGGTCGGGTTTCCGACCGTTACGATCGATATTTCGCCGTAACTCGCGGATTTTTCGATATCGCGAAACACTTTAAATACACCGATTTTCGACGATTATTCAAGCAGCCACAGTGGCGCAGTCGATAGTTAGGAATTAGGCGTTAGGTTAGGGACCGGTTAGGCAGGTTTCCTTACGGCGGTTAGCACAGCCGCCGCCCCGGTTAGATTACCTAACCTTAACTGGGTTCGAATCCCGATCCGTCGGCGGCGGAGCGCGTTTGGTTTTTTGCATTTATTTTTTTTTTTCGGTAATCATCCGGCGCTTTCCTATAATCGCGTGCGTATTAAACCCCGGGCGTCCGAACCGTCCTTTGCGCGACCGTATAACAGACGGAATTATATTATGGCCGCCCGATTTCGACCGTAATAAATAATAATATATATTATTACGAGTTTTTATTTTTTTTTTTACGTTGAAAACACTTATATTTTGATTTAATATATTTAATCGTTTATTATATCCTTAATATTATATACTCCGTTTTTTTTTGACACTATCTAAATACTTATAATAATTGTTATACACTATATCGATATGTC
>JAIUCT010008102.1:0-27705 GCA_021307375.1 Tetraneura akinire
CTTCAATATTAATATTTTAATACTGAGTAACTTAATAAATTAAATATTATATTAGGTAAATGTTTACATGAATTTATAATTATTACTTTAACCATTTGTTGACCAAATATTGAAATTATAAAAATTATCCACAAATTTTTTCATAACAGGTTTATTTTTACCTAAATAATTTGTAAGTTAAATTTGAGTTAAATTTGTGGTACTTATAAGTACCGTCGGTCAGTTGTCAATTTTTCTTATGGTACTTATTAGTACCGTTGGGCAATTAAGAACATATTTTTATATACATAAGAGATATATAAATCTACTTTTTTTTTTTATAAAATGTAAATTAAATATTTTACACAATGTAAAAAGAATAATTACAATTTAAAAATGTAAGTATGTATATTAATTTGACATAAAAAAACAAAAAAAAAACATTTATATACAAATATTTCTTTAACTTATATAGAAAAATAGAATAAAACTAGTTCAATAATTATTGCAAATACTTACCTATATTATGACAGTCTTCAATCTCATCATCTGATAATTCATTTTCAATTAATAATTCAATGATAATTCAATTTCAATTGACATATAAATTTATAATTTATTAACTGTAGAACCATTTGGATGAATTATTATCAAGAGCCTTGTTTACATCTGCTACACCATTCTCAATTGTGGAAAATCAGAACTGGTTAAAATTTTTTAAAACACTTAGGCCCACATATAATCCACCATCAAGAAAAACGATATCTACTACACTATTGGAAAAAGAATATTTAAGAACTTATAACAATGTCTATGAAAAAATTATAGAAGCCAAAGTTTATGCAGTACAATTAGATGGTTGGAGCAATATAAGGTGTGTAACATCAATTATGTGTTTCTTTTTGGATAAATGATTACATTTAACAATAACTACTTTATAGAACACTGGGTTATATATTTCCCATTCAAAAAAAAAAAAAAATATATATAAAAAGGCATACATTTTTAAGGTATAAAGAATTAAAATTATGAAGAATATTCCAAATGAAAAGAACTTGTTAAAAATAAATGATGGTTTATTTTATTTATTTTTAAAATGAGTTGATTTTTTTCAGAAATGAATCAATAATGAACATAATAGTAACAACTCCTCAACCATTTATATTTAAGTCGATTGATTGTGGCTCTAACCGCCATACTGCAGAGTACATTTCTGCTGAAATAAGTTCAGTAATTGAAGAGTTGGGTAAAGAGAAATGTCTAGGCGTTATAACTGATAATGCGAGTAATATGAAAAAAGCTTGGAAATTATTACAAGCTGATGAAAAATTTAAAAGTTTACCTATAGCATATTATTCATGTGTATCGCATACCTTGAACTTGTTGATGTTAGATGTTGTGAAAGTGAAAACATGTTCTGAGATTGAAAACATATCCAAAGCTATTATTAAAAATATTATTAGCACTCACATTTTGAAAGGTTTGCAACATTGAGAATTATAAATTTTATATTATGTACCTTTTCAAGCTATAATGATGCTTTTTATAGCTAATTTTACACATATTCAAAAAACAAAAAACATCAAATGTTCCCTCAAACTTCCAGTAAAAACCAGATGGGGCTCATTCATAAATTGTTTAGAAAGTCTTATAAAAAATAAAAGCACACTACAGAATTTGGCAGTTTCTGATGATATAAATGTTAGTAAATTGAAAAAATATTTCAATTTATTATAATTATAAACATCTTTATTTTTTATATTTATTTTTGTTTAGATAATAGAAAAGTTAGACAAAACAGTGAAACGTAAGATATTATCAGATCAATATTGGAACTATGTTGAACATTTTATCATTCTTGTTCGTCCAATAGTGAATTGGATTACAATTCTTGAGAGTGATACGCCAAGACTTTCTGTAGTACCAGAAGCTTTGAATGAAATCAAACAACATTTTATAACTTATATTCCAAGTTCCCCATTACTTGAAATGGAAGGAACAATTTTGCTAAAAAAGATTGATGAACGTTATGACATGGCTATACACCCAATCTATTTTGCAGCAAATTTGGTTGACCCAAACTACCAAGGAAAAAATTTAAAAGAAGGCTGTGATGTTGAAGGTATACTGTTTTTAAAAAAAGTGGCAAAAGTTATACTCAAAGACAATGAGTATGATAAAGTAAGTGAAATCATTAAAATCTTCAGAGAAAATTTATTTTACAAGTCATAAATCACAATGTACCTATTTTTAATTCAATTTTTTTTAGATAATGATTGAAGTTGCAGAATTCCGTGCACATGAAGGTTTTTGGGCAAAAGATTTTGTATGGTGCAACTGTAGTGAAATGGATGCAAGGACATGGTGGAATGGAATCTGCTCTAATACAAAACTCTGTAGAGTTGCCTCAGCTATACTTTCCTTACCAGCATCTTCAGCTGCTACTGAAAGGTCCTTTAGTGTTTATTCTCATATTCACAATAAAAAAAGAAACCGATTAACCAACACTAATGCCTCGAAACTACTTTTTATTCAAGCTAATATGAATAATATTGATTTCATAAGTCCAAATAACAGTAACAATAAAATAACACCATCAACTTCTACCAGTTTAGCAACAGATAAATATGTGGAAAATGTTGATGATATTGTAAACAAAGATGATAGTGAAGACACAGAAGATGAAAGTTATGACACAGAAGATCTAGTTGAGTCTGATAACTTATCGGATGGACATAATATTTTAAGTGACGACGAATTTTATGAATCACACTTTAAACAGATTTATAAAACTAATAATTAAATTTACATTTAATTTAACTTAGATATCTCAGTATCTAGTAGATATCTCCCATCTCTAGTAATACCTAACCAATAAAGAGAAGCATAAATATATTTAAAATAAGTTTATTTTTGTTATTTATCCTCAATTCAATAGATTTTAATTTTGCATAAATTATTGATCACACTATTCATACTTATACATATTTAAATATAATACTTAAGGTTAAGTGTGGACAAGTGTGTTTGTATAAGTAAGCTGTGTCATAAACTAAAATATGTTATTGAATTCGTAATAAGTTTGTAAAAAAAAATATTATCTATAAAAAAAATTTACGTAAATTTACCAAAAAATTTTTTACGGTAAAATTCCCATCTCTGGTCATAGAATAAAAATATATATAGCATGCCATTTAAAAAAAGTATAAAACCTAAAAATTTAATAGGAAAAAAAATTATAAAAAATTATATGTTTATGTCAAAATATAGTGTAATGTACACCAAATATTTTGTAAAAAAAAAAAATTGAAAAACTTCAAAATTGACTGAGAAAATGAGTGTAGTAAGATAAAAAAATCACCCTGTATATGTATTTAATTATATTTATTATAATCTATGTATTTAATATATACGTATATTGTATACAATATACATCTTATTTTAAATTACTGTACATAGTACATAATAATATAAAATAAAATAGAGTCTTTTTAAAAGACTCACAAATCTTTTAGAATATAGACTAAGCCAATCAATATGATTATTATCATAGCCATAAGTAGTTAATTTGAAACATGAGGAAAGAAACAGAAATATCTATACTAGTATTTACTATTTAGTAACAACCGTGTTATACCTTATACAGTCAGCGTAATAGAATCGTAATTGAAAATAAAATATTACAATATAAGTATAATATTATTATTATGGGCATAGGGGCAGGTAATAAAATAATAATTGCATCTTATAAATTCGACAACGTTGTGATGATGTGCATTGGGCAACCACGCATAATTGTGCGCGCGCTGGTATTTCCGTTTTAAAGGCGGAACCAAGAGTAAATTTTAATTAAAATAATAAACAAAATTTGAAATACGAGCGACAAAACTGTTTTACGCGGATGCAGTTTTCTTAGACTTTAGTAGTAGGAGAGAATCCAAATCTTTACACAATATAGAAGACAAAATTATCTGTGTTCTACCGTCGTCCTTTTTTAAATAACATAATTCTAACTTATAAATTATTAGCTGTAAAGTAATTTTAAAAAATCTCATTTTAATAATTTAATAACTTTGTTTAAAAATTAAATAAAAAAAAAAGGACGACGGTAGAACACAGACAATTTTGTCCTTCATATTGTGTAAAAATTTGGTGTTTCTATAAAAATTATTTCCTGAGAAAACTGAGTTAGCACCAAATGAGTTTTTGCTTATATATTACGCATGTGTAGCGTCCTCTTAAGCCCCATTTTTTCATGTTAGCTTTAGTCCTCGCTACTCCAGCCCTTAATCTATTTAAGGTTTTCCATAGTGGCCATGGTAAATGTCCGCCCATCGGAAGTTGTTGTGTAGGCTGAATCAGTTCTTCCGGTTGAAGCTCATCTTGCCACCTTTGCAGCCTAGTTTTTTGTGGGGGTTCGTGCAGTTCTTTTGCTGTTTGTATGAAGCTCCTTCGGGATTTAAGTCTTGTGCGCATGATTCTACGCCCAAACATAGGGTGTCTTACGTCCTTTATCTGTTTGGTTTTTTCTATGTCGGTGGTTACGAGTGTTCTGATTTCAGGTGGAGATATGCCTGCTAGAAGGTATAACTTGTGTGTAGGCGTTGGCCTAAGACATCCCGTTATGATTCTGCAAGTATCGTTCAGTGCTACAGATCCATGTTTAGCGTGTTTAGACTGACTCCACACTGGACACGCATATTCTCCAGTCGAGAAACATAGGGCCAGTCCGGTTGTACGCATAGTGTGCGGTCGTGCTCCCCATTGGGTCCCTGCGAGTTTCCTAAGTAGGTTGTTCCTTGCTTGTACTTTCATTTTAGTTTTGAAACAGTGCTCCTTAAATGTTAAAGTCCTATCTAGCGTGACACCTAGATACACGGGGTAATCAGTGCTCTGCAACATTTTTCCTAACCATTCTATATTAAAGCATTTCTTGGCGTCACGGTTTCGTAGGTGGAAGCAACATACCTGTGTTTTGTTTGGGTTAGGTTTTAATTGATTACTGTCATAATAGTTAGTCATAACTTTTAGTGCATTTTTTAGTTTGTTTTCTACATTATCGAAAGTGGTATCTTGAGCTGTGATTGCTAGATCGTCTGCATATAAAAAGTGTTTCGTGTCCCTCGGAGTTGGTTGGTCATTTGTGTATAAGTTAAAGAGTATTGGGGCTAGCACACTACCTTGTGGTAAGCCATTTTTTTGGGTCCTCCATCTTCTCCACTTATCGTTCAACTTTACTGTAAATCGACGGTTTTGTAGTAGAGAAGCCACTATTTGAACGAATTGCCAATCCCTGGTATAGTAGTAAACTTTTTGTAGCAATTTATTATGGTTAACTGTATCGTACGCTGCTGTGAGGTCGACAAAAACCGCTCCAGTTATCTTTTTGTCTTCGAAGCCATCCTCTATGTGTTGACACATGCTAAGCACTTGGCCTGTGCAAGCCTTGCCTAGTCTAAAGCCAGCTTGCTCCGGTATTAGTTTTTCGTCTATTTGACTTTTAATGCGGTTCATGACCATTCTCTCGTATAATTTATAGGAGTGGCATAACAAAGATATGGGACGATAGCTTTTTACTTAGGTCTTTACCTGGTTTGGGAAGGGCTATAACTTTAGATTTTCTCCAGCTTTTGGGTACACATTTCTTATGGAGACATATATTTAACAACCGTAGTAGCCATCGTTTAGCTTCTAATCCGAAGTGCTTAATTTGTTCTATTGAAATTTCGTCGTACCCAGCCGCTTTCCCATTTTTCATTTCTTTCAGACTTATGATGAGTTCGTTTATTTGAAAGTCCTGGTGGAAGGTATGGCATTCATTGTTTTCGTCTCTTATGATTTTATCCCTCTTGATTTTCTTTCCTGGTTTCCCGTTTTTGAGTAGTTCTGAGGCTATCTGATTGGCAGTGACATTTACACAAGTTCTATGTATAGTTGGATCTCCACTGAGCTTTTTTATTAAACGCCAGGCTTTCTTGCTGTTTTTAGTCATATCAATACTTTCGATGACATCATGCCACTTTCTGTTTTTGTCATCGCCAAGCTGCTTAATAAGATGCTCTCCTGCCGCAATAGTATCATCGCTAAATGGATCGTTTTTAAACAAATCCTGATATTTTTCTAACAAATTACCAGTCTCTTTACTTAGGCCTGGTATGTAATTTTTTCTGCAGCCGTGTGGTATATGTTATGTAGATATTTTTCTTACTTTATCCGCAAATAATTCGTAATTTTCTGGAGTTGTTTCTAGGTTCTGAATTTCCTTATCAATGGCCTCACTGTATTTTCCCCAATTAGCTTTTTTGTAATTAAATCTCCTCTTGAATGGTACCGTTTCAGACCTAATCACTTCATTTATTTGTAGTTTTAATGCTTTGTGTTGCGTTTTTGGTACAGGAGTGCATACATCCTTAAGGCATTGTTGACTTATGTTACTACTTACAAAGATTAGGTCCGGGTTGTATCCTCTTTTCCAACGTCCACTGTAAAATGAATTGGGAAGCTTGGGATCATGAATTAAATCGAGTAGCTCTGTTTCAGCCCATTCTTGAACCTTTTCGCCGTTTTGATCAGTTTCTGAGTAACCCCAGGTAGAACTATGGCTGTTGAAATCTCCAGCTACGATTTTTATAGAGCTGTTTTCGAAGTTGGATGGTTTTTCAAAAATAAAATCAGCATTCGGTGGCTTGTATATTGATGTAACTGTACACCTTTTGGTTTCTATGGTTAGGATTTCAATGTTGTTTGTATGGCTGAGAGCTGCGCTATCTATGACTAGGCCCGGCCTAGCAAATATTGTACTTCCATAGAGTGCATTAGGTAATTCAATAATTAGGTTCATTCCCGGTATTCTTGGACGGATACTAGTTTCGTCCCGGTGCGTCTTTTGCAAACACAAAACATCACATGCACTCTCCGCGCATAAGGTAGCAAGTAACTCGCCTTTACATGCTGAAAAACCTTCGATGTTTTGCGTTAGAACTGTAAATGCCGAGGCATTAACATAGGTTGGTCCTAAAAAGGACCGTTTTAGAGGGCTATTTATTGGCATTTTTAGCACCGGTGTTGGCAGAATTAGTTCACTGTAAGGATACAGCGTTAACAGGGGCACCACGTGAAGGTTTCTGCCAAGCCCCCATTATGTACTTATTATGTACTTTTATTATTTTGAATGAATGTATCTAAAAGTGTGTGGATGTTGCCAAGGATTTGATTGTTTTGTTTCATAACCATAAGCATCAATTTTTGATCATAGTAATTTGATTTAATTTTTAATTCTTGAGATGCAATGTCAATCATACTCTAAGCAGCTTTGTTACTGTCTGATAATCTTTCAGATGCAGTTTGTTTTTTCTTAGGTTGAGAGTGGTCAGAGTTCATACAAACTTAAAAAAAAATTATAATTATTAAGTAGGTAAGAGATATTTACAAAAATGTTTCTACAAGATGTCTTTTTGATTGGTTATTATTTATTATTAATTAGTAAATGGTTAAACTGTTGCAACCTTCATTATATCACAGGGCAAAAAATTTTTTTTAGAAAAATAGACTTTAAAAATTACAAAAAAAATTCCTAACATTAAATAAATATAATACCTAATAAATTAGTTTGAAAGTATTTACTTGATTTAGGTAGTCTTTGTAGCTGTACTTCTTGTTCACTTTCTACAAGTAAGGATTTTGGTAATTCATCAGTAACAACATCATCAGTTACTACTTCATCAGGTACTTCTTAACAAAAATTAATTATTAGTGCATATGCATAATAATAATTTCTATTAATAAACTTACTAAAAGTGTGATTGTTATTAATGAGTACTTCATATTATTAATGTCCATTTGCAAGTCTTCCAACTCATACTCTATAAATTATACCATAATTAAAGTACCTACTTCCTAAATTATTTTATATAAATTCATACTAATTAATTAGCTAATAAAATTAAATAATATTTTACCAGTACTATTTGTCTTTTCTTTTTCATTATCAATATATGAACAACTATACTCTGTTCCAAAAGAGAAGACACGGGTTCTGCGCATATCGAATGACGGCCGATCATTTCCGATCATTGCCGACGATGTATACACCGTAATTAAAATGCGGCAAGCGATAGCCATGTACACTTGCACGGTTATCAGGTGACAGGTTATACGTATATTCGCCAAGTGTCATAGATGTCAACAATCCCAGCGCGCCGTATAATGGTTTTTAACGATGCAACTGGGTGTCAGAGTTCGCTGGTGAGCATACGTGCATTTATCGGAGTAGGTGGGGTATGCGCGCCGCCGAACGAAAACTGGTCACCGCTTCGTGTCTTCTCTTTTGGAACAGAGTATAGGTTTGTCATAGTCGAAAGTAACAGCAGACTCTACGGAATTTAAATGACCACTTATAGCAACTTGACTCATTAACGGAATACTATTTAATTGGGCATCTGACAAAACCAAATTACAAGCAGGTCCTCCTCCAGTACCTTGCATGTGCCTTTTAATTGCCGCTGCCTTGGTTTTTGCAGATGCTCTTGTATCTTGCCAAGCCTAAAAATATAATGTATACATTTTTTAAGTTGAATCTATATTTGTTAATTTTTTAAGTAAAGATTACTTTTTTCCACTTCTCCCATGATTTTTCAGACCCAGGTAATGAATTTAAATCATTTGCAATATTTTCCCATCTTGCTTTGGCAATTTTTTTTGTAACGTTAGCAGAAAATTTGCCAGCACTAAGTACAGGGTCATTGGACATAAGTTCAACTAACGTTCTCATCTGATGTTTGGTTGGTCTTGATTTTGCCATTAAATAATAATAACCTAAATAGGTATTATTTACATAATAGGTAAACAATATTACAAATTATAATACAATAAACTACAACACTAAATAACTATCACATTTCACATAATAAAATTAAAAATATTAAATAAGTAATAACAGTACAATGGTACATAATAGTATAATATTAACACATATTAGTGATATTACATAATTTTACTGTAAACAATTACAGGCAAATATTCAATTTTTAGATAATTGAGGTTAAAATGAATTAGTTTTGATGTTACCACAATGGTTATTCGATATGTTTTATCACATATGATAAATGATATAATTATATCGAGTATCGTTCAAGAATACGACATAGTTTTAACCTTCGATAAAGTTTTATCTCATTCGATAAATTTTATGAATTATCTCACATGCGATAAATTAATCACGATTTCAAGAATTGCCCCCCCAGTATCGAATAAAACGCGCACGCAATTCGGTCCTACATCGATAAAAACGCGCACGCAATTCGGTCCTACGTCGAAAAAACCGCGCACGCAATTCAACTGGTTTCTATATTTTCGCACGCAATTTGGATGCACCGAATTTTTTGAGTTACACGCAACTACAGCTGCTTCAACTCTAGTTTTATAATTATGTCCTTGCGTAAAATTTATTCTTTTTGCTCCTATATGCTTATTTATTATAGCATTAAACTGCTTGCATGGGTTATTATCAACATTTTCTAATAAACTATCGGCGTTTATAACTAGTCTATATAATATATTTCGCATATCATCCATGATCCCTGTTTTTTCTGCTTCAGGTACCAGATTAATTTCCCCAATTTTTTAATTTGAGCAAAAATACTTTGCACAATTACTATGTTGTCCCAACCTGTGGTATATACTTTTAGTAATATCTTTTCTAAGCCCTTAAAATATATATAAAAAAATTTAAGAAATCGATATATTATAATTTTTTTTAAAATTTTTATTTTTTCTTAAACATTATTAAATACTAACCATCAATTTTAAATTTTAAAGGAACATTAGTATTTGTATGATAATCAATAGCTTTGGTTATATCAGATCGTAAACGTAAAATATTATCTGTTATGAATTTTCGAATGACTATTGAATAATTTGTCATTTTTGTTAATGCTGACAATTTTGTACCATAGTTTCTCAACAAATGATTCTTGCATTCTATTTTTTTAATTTGAAAATTATTTCCGTATGGTAAAACCTCGTTAATTTTTTTGGTTACACTGCTGTCACCATCACCTATAAAAATTAATACACACAAAATACGTTTAGATTATTATTACTTATTATTTCACCATCACCCATTATTCTTTAATGTATTTTATAGATAGTAAATTAATTTATCGCATGTCGAAAGTGAACTCTATAAATATTTGTCTTGTTTATGTAAAACAATTGAATGTTGACCTGACCGAATGAAAAAATAACATACATTCTAATAACATTTTAATATTGTGTTTTTGTGTTGTGTATTCTAATTTTATATTTTAGAAAATATTTATATTAGAATAAAGAAACCAATAATGCTTGATTAAAGTAGGTATTTTTATAAATTCGTAGACTATTAATATTTTGACTTTAAATTAAACAATAACAAAAATAAGTGTGTTATTTAATTATTGAATATACCTACTCATTCAAATATAAAAAAATATTTAGGATATAAAAATTTTCTATCTAGATAATGTGGACTGCAGTTTAGATAACTACATTTTTATCTAGATACAGATAAAGAAAATTAATCTTTAATTTATTTAGATAAGATAACAGATGGACAGTTTTTATCTAGATAAAATATCTATAATTTACCTATAATTACTATACTAATTGCATAAAAATATTATTCTATATTATGCTTTTATATTTATATATATAATATAATAATATTTAGTTGTATTATTTAAGTAAAGATTTACCAATTAACTTATTATATTTTAGTCCATGCATTTTAATACTACACAAAAATCCTTCAAGAATACCATCTGCTTCCATAGCCGTTGATGATTTTTTCCAATTAAGAAAGCATTTATGGCTCTGTGGTTCTTCTTTTCTAGTTATAGCTCTTTGACATACAGAACAATAACTATTACGTATACCCACAAATAAATTTTTTTTAGTTTTATAACCAATAATTGTAGCCTAATAAAAAAAATGTATTCCGTAAACTATATTGTATAGTATAATATATTATAATTTGTTAGTTTTCAATAATATGAACTGCTCACTGCTCCTGAAAATGCGTTGAATTTTGTTTTGTAACTTCTTTTCGACCACTGGCCATCTGCGATTTCCGTGCACGTTCTTCATTTCCCGCTTTGATCATTTCTTCAATAGCAGTGTCTTCAATAACATCACCAACAGTTGATAAGTGTCGTAAATATGCAGTTGAAGATAATGATGGAAGTTCAGCAGATGAGTAAAGTTCACACAATTGTGTGTGTCCTATTCCTAGTATATAAATTTTATAGAAACAATAAGTATAAAACTAATAGTACTTATCTAAAATGTTCTTGGCAAAATTAGTAATTACCAATTAGAAATAAAAATAAATTTGAATAGGTATGTTAACTTACCAATAGCCAAATTTCCGTTCACTAAGGCTTGATTTATTGGTAGGTAGTGAGAAGAGTTATTTGAATCAATAATTCCAATTTTTTTATCATTTTCTGATGATATATTTAAATTAATACCACACATTTTACAAGTAAATTTAAATACTGAATTAAAACCTTAACTTAAAATTCACTTTTGAATTCCATATCTAAGAATGAACAATCGAAAGGTCCATGGCGACTATTTTGAATTTGTCTAAATAAATGATTTATGTCGACAATTCTACGGCCTTCAAGTGATCTACTCGTATATAAAAAAATGTATATATATGTGTATATATATGCAGTGGTGTATTGGAAGGTATACGAGGGTATACGCCGTATACCCATAAGCACATTTCCGGATTTTTGCGTATATTTAAAAGAAAGTATAATTTTATGGGTATACGCTTGGAATAGGTATTACAAGAAACAAGAATGATTAAAAATAAATAATTATTACAATAATTTTCTTATAATATAAAAATATAAAAATGCGTAAATTATATTTTATTTATTAATAGCAATATATCATAGGAATATTATGATACAAACATTCATTTTAATTTAATGGATGATAATGTTGATAATATATTAATATTAATATATTAATATAAAATAAGAATTACACACGTGAACGTGTCATATAAAAATATTTATACTAATAAAGTAATAACTAATAATAATATCCTACCTATAAATAATAAATACTATTTTTATTTTATTATGTAGCCATATAGGTATAACAAGGGAAAATAGATTACTATATGGTACTGTATGGTAAATTGTACATTTACATTTCACACAGTATTTAACAAACAAATATTAATTTATTATAACTACACGTTTTATGTTTTATTTAATTAAATGTTTAAATTGTAATTTGTAATGAATTCCAAACGAAACGTTATTACAAATTTTTTTAGTGTAGCTTCAAAAAAAACAAAAATTGAAGAGGAAAACGATATTCCAGAGAACACTAAAGTAAGTTATTAGATATTTTATTATCTAATATTATTATTAATAATAATATATTATTATTATTATTATTATTTATTATACTCAGTGGCGTATTTGAGGGTGGCGATGGGGGCAATCGCCCCTCCCGAGGAGCGACAGACTCTAGATTCTAGAACGTTATTCATTTTTCTTAAAATATAGGAATTTAAAAAATTACAAAAATTACCAATTTTATCAAACATTATATACATAAAAATGAGAATTTTACGAAATATTCAAAGTCCTGTATTTTGTAGAAAAATGAACGTAACGGTTCCAAAATTTTACCACATATACATAATAGCTATGTGAACACCCAATAGAATTTTCAAGTCTCTAACTTCAAAATTGTGATTTAATATTGAAATATTTAAATCGAATTCGTCGAAATTTCCGTTTTCATGAAAAATGCCATTTTTTCGTCGTTTTTTCTACCGCTTAGGGTCAATTTTGATAAATTCGAAAAATGACCTGAATAAAGTACCAACTACATCCACTTTTCTACCGGAAACATTGCTATTCGTGCAAATCGAAGCATTATTTCGGGTAGTAAAAGTGTCTTCATACTTAAAAAAAAAAAAGAAGACAAATCATTGTTTTTCGCTTCGCTCAGAATCTAAAAAAGAAATATAGACCTTATTTTATTATTTTATAAATAATAATATAAGTATATAATGTAATAGTTATGTAATAATTAATAAATCAAAACTTTAAAAGAATAATGTACTTATTTACTTTTTTATTGCCCCTCCCGAAATAAAGACTCAAATACGCCACTGCCTACTAAATTATTATATAAATTAATATTTTATATTAGGTAGTTATTCAATAATATATTATTTCGTTAACTTTAATTGTATATTTGTATTTATTATTATAATAATATAATATCTATGTACAGAAAAATTAATAAAACAGAAATGCTTTATTTTGGTATATACAAATAGTAAATATATTAAATTATTGTATTACTTAAAATATAACATAACGTGAAATGAAGAAAAAATATTAAAATATATTTAATTATTTTGTATCAGGTAAATTTGATTAATACTATATCTGATGATGAAGATAATCCAGAACCTCAAAAATGTATTGCAACAAATGACAATGTTTCAATTTCAGTAAGAAAAAATTATTTTTTCAGAAATAAATATTAGTTTATTTTGCATTATAAAATATAGAACATTTAATTTCAGCATAAATTTATCAATACTACTAATCCTGATAACGAAAAAATTGATTTGGGATCTTATAATGAATCGGTAAGACTGTAAGATTATGAATTATGACAAAATATATTAAATATTAATAGCAACATTATATTATAATCTATTTACAATCAAATTAATGAAACCTTATAGTTATTTTTTAAATTATATATTTTAGAGTACATTGATGAATAGTTACTTTACGTTAAATGTTTTAAATATTAAAACAATTATGTTTAATATATTTCTTTTAACTTGTAACTTTTTTATTATGTAACATAGATATTAATAATATGAAATATGATTAATGACATACAAAACATTTCTATAGTTTATTAAATAAAGTTCAAAAATGTTGTAATATTATATTACTTATTATTTATACATATATTATATTTTAGCTTTTAATTCTATTCTAACTTTTGAATTATTAATGTAATATTTAAATATTAAAAATTATGCAAAGTATATTGTATATTTATATCAAGTATTATTATAGTAATCAGTGGCGGATATCGGGGGGGGGGGGGGGGGTAAATGGGGGACCCCCCCCCCCTTGGGCTTTTGCCACTACTATACATTATTATAATATTGGCCACAACCATTGATTATAAATATTTAAATATTTATATTGCTATTTGGTGTTATCTGCCAATTGATTTTTCAGTTGTACAATATTTTTTTTTCTCCATGAAATTATGGGATAAGACTAGTGCCTGATGCCCATAGAGTATCACTCTGTTTGATAGCACGATTAAAGATAGTACTATCATTAGCATGTGGTGATTGTTTACGCATAGTATCGTATTTATCGTATTGTCATCGCGTTTGCATGTTGTTTAAAAGTTTTATTCGTGTACTGTTTTTCAAAATATAGTAGGTATGTCGAAGCGTAAAATTTCTTCTTATTTTACTTCAACTTCAGATAAAAGTAAGCATTTTATTCCTGACCAACCAAAACAAGTTGAAAAGGAACAACCGGTGATACTAGAACCATTATTGATTGAACCGAGTAAAGAATCCAACACAATTGTTACTTCAAATAGTTCAAATTATACTGATATTGGCCAAGTAGTAAGTGGAAGCATATTGTTAAATGATTTTATAAAATTTACAATACTTGAAAGAAATAATAATCCATCAGAAAACTTTGTTTTCCCTTTTTCTTTACACAATAAAAAGGGAAAAGAAGAAAAACGGTATTTACGATTAAATCATTTTCAGAAATTCAGCTGGTTAGAGTATTCAAAAAATGAAAATGGGTTATTTTGTAAAATATGTGTACTTTTTTTAACCACTACAATGGGTGGTGCTCATAAAACAGAGCAGTTGAAAAGGTTGGTAACTAAACCTCTAAATTTATACTCAAAATTGCTTGGCAAAGATGGTGCTCTAGAAGTTCACAATAGTACTCATTATCACAAGAAAGCTTCTCAATGTGCAATAGATTTTAAAATTACATATTTGAACCCTAATAGAGAAGTAATAAATATGTTAGACTCACAAAGAAAAAAAGAAGTTGTCGAAAACCGTGCTCGCATTAGACCAATAATTGAAACAATTATTTTTTTAGGACGACAAAATATTGCATTTCGTGGGCATCGAGATGATGGTAAAGTTTCGTTTGATGAATTTCCAATCAACAATGATAAATCTGTGATAAATGAAGGCAATTTTAAACAGCTTCTTAAATATAGAGTAGCCTCTGGAGACCATGTACTTAAAAATCATTTGGAAACGTCAACTGCTAGAGCAACTTACATAGGTGGATTCACACAGAATGAAATTATCAATTGTTGCAGTAAAGTTATTTTAGACAAAATTTGTTCAGAAGCTAAAGAAGCAAAACAATTTAGTGTGATATTTGATGAAACAACGGATATTTCTGACATATCTCAATTAAGTTTAATTATCCGTTACATATTTAAAAATCAAGTAAATGAAAAATTTTTGGGATTCATTAATTGCCACGACTACATATTTGAAAAAAATAAAGATAAATTGTTGAAGGATAGTGGGGTAAGTTATGATCCTATTAGTGAAATTCAAGAGCCTAAAATAACTGGTAAAATTCTGGGAAATGTAGTTGTACAGCTATTGCAAGATTTTAATTTCAATTTAGATAATTGTGTAGGTGTTGGAACGGACGGTTGCTCAGTTATGGTTTCCTCAGCTAATGGAGCAGTTCAACAAATCAAACAATTTGCAAAAAATGCAGTGCACAGCCCTTGTTCTAGTCACGCCTTAAACCTGTGTATCTCAAAGTCTTCAAACATACAGCTTATTCGAAACTGTGTTGGTGTTATTAAAGAAACCATATCGTTTTTCCATTCATCTGCCAAACGTAATTTTGTGTTGCAAAAATATTTAACTGGTCATAAATCACTTTCTAGCTTATGCGAAACGCGTTGGATAGAAAGACATGATAGTGTATTGCAATTTAAAAATTCACTTGTCAACATTGTAGAGACTCTATCTGAAATTTCACAATGGAATGATATCACTTCATCAGCAAAAGCTAAAATTTTAATATCTGGACTCTGTACATGTGATTTTATTTTATCCCTTAATTCTTTATCTCAAATATTAAGTGTTACATACCCCATCAGTAAAATTCTTCAAAAACGAGATGAAGATATAGTAACAGCATCAATACACATTAATAATGTTATAGATGTACTCCAAAAGTATCGGTCAAGCTGTGAGGACAAATTCAAATGTTTATTTGAAGAAAGCAAGTTAATTTTTGAGAAACTTGATGTAGAAATGAAATTGCCTAGGCTCATTGGTCGTCAAACTCATAGAGGGAATAACAATTCTGGATCAAATGATCCCTTGGACTACTACCGTATAAATATGTACATACCTCTTCTGGAAAGTATATTAGAAGATTTAAAATACAGATTTTTAAGTAAAGAAAATGAAAATATTGTAACCCTAATGTTGTTAGTTCCAAGTTGTATAATTAAAATAAAAGATGAAGAAACAAATACCACCTTCAAAAAAATTATTCAAGTAATTACTTGTTACTCATTTTTTGAACATGTACCAGAAGAAATAATCAATGGAGAACTTGAACTTTGGTATGCTAAATGGAGTAAACAAGAAACAGAAGGTACTTTAATATTGATTTTTGTTTAAATATATATAAAATATAATGTATAAATATTTGGTTTAAATATTATGTTTATTTTGTTAGGGAAAAATATCTGTAAAAATGCATTAGATGCTTTGGATGAGTGTCATCATCATGTTTTTCCTATTCTTCATGAAGTTTTATGTATTATATGTTCACTGCCAATCAGTGTAGCATCTGCTGAGCGCACCTTTTCTACACTCAGAAGGTAAATATAAAAAAACATATTATGTACTAATAAGTTAATAATATTAACATATAGCTTGGCTTTACTCTGCTTATAATAAGATTTATATACTATATATTAATTATAATATTAATATGAATTATGAATTATGATAATATTTAATAGTATGCTGATGCATGAATTGAATCTAATAGGTTATAGGTACTTCACATGCGATTATTACTTTTTCTTGCACTTTGCTTTGCTTATTTAGACTGAAAACATGGTTACGCTCCCAAATGGGAAATGAACGTCTCAGTAGTTTGGCTATGTTGCATGTGCATAGAGACATAGACATTAACATTGATAATGTCATTGACATGTTTGCGAAAATGAAAAACCGAAATAGAAATTTTATATTGTAAATATTTTTTTTCTTCAAATTTTAAATAAATATTTTTATTGAAAAAAAGTGTTGTTATTTATATTTTTGTACCGATTATAGTTAAATATTTCAAAATAAAACAATGGGAGGGGAGGGGGTTAAACGTCATTATCTCTGTGGATTTGAAATTTTACCCCCCCCCTCAGAACTTGGATATATCCGCCACTGATAGTAATAGAGGTATTATTTTATTAATTATTTGTCAGTTAATTGAATATTTAAAATTACAAAATATCTAAATAACTATCTAATTATTAAAACATATTTCTTTGTATTTTTAGGGTACTGCATGGCCTATAGAATAGTCGTTTGAACAATGGCAAGATAAAAAGGCAACATACAAATGGTTAATTTGTTGTAAAGGGAAACTTGGTTGTTCAATTTGTAAGGAAATTGAGAGTATACATAGTTTTAAAAGTCGTGGGGTTGAAATTTCACCTGAATGGTCTGGTTGCATTGTTGGTGCAGGAGCTGGTATTAACAAGAAAACTAGACTTTCTGTTCTTCGCAATAAAATAAAAAAACATGTTGATTCATTAGCTCATAAAACTAGCAGCAATATTATTAATGAGAAAAATTCAGATAAATTAACAAAACAATTTGAAAATAATTTTTATAAAATTCATAAATCTACTATTACAACTTTTCGAACAGCATATTATATTTCTAAAAATAATAGACCATTTAATGATTACTCTAAACTTCTTGAATTACAAAACATAAATGGAATAAATACTGGAATAATTCTACAATCACGGTTTTCATGTACAAATATTATTTGTCATATTTCAATGATTATGAAGCAAAAAATTGTTAATAATATTATAAAATCTAATTCAAAGTTAGCAGTCTTAATTGACGAGTCAACAACTTTAAGCACTTTGACTACAATGATAGTATACATTAAATCATCAATATCACATGAAGACCCCATTTTTATTTTTTTAGACCTTATTGAGTTGAAGAATCAAACAGCAGAAAATATTGTTGATCAGTTAATTAATTGCCTTCATGCATCTGGGTTAGATGATACTTTTTTAAAAAACAATTGGATTAGCTTTGTTAGTGATGGTGCAAGTGTTCTCATGGGTAAAAAGACAGGAGTTGCCAAAAGATTAAAAGATAAATATCCTTTGATTTTTCATTGGCATTGTTTAAATCACAGACTAGAATTAGCTGTTAACGATACTATGAAAGATATAAATGCGATCAATCATTTTAAATCATTTATTGATTCCTTATATGTTTTATATAACAATTCACCAAAAAATAAAAACGAAATAAAAGAAATTTGTAGTGAATTAGATGTAATTTTCTTAAAAGTTGGAAGAATTCTTGATGTAAGATGGGTTACAAGTAGCTGGCGTGCTGTTAATGCTGTGTGGAGAACATTTCCTGCTTTAAGTGAACATTTTTTATCATCATCAAATGATAAAACTAAAGATTCAAAATCTAGATGTAAATATTTAGGCTTATATAAAAAATTATGTAGTCCAGAGTTTTTAATAGATTTATCATTAATGTGTGATGTACTTCAAGAGCTGTCTACATTATCACTACAGCTTCAAGATCAAAAAATTACTCTTTTAGAAGCTGACCGTAATATTAGAAGAACAATAAGAGTTATTGAATCTTTTAAAAATAATAGTGGCACTCATATGAAAGAAGCTGAAAATGCAAAAAATGAAATGACTTTTAAAAATAGAAAATTAACTACTAATTTAAAAATTGTACCAATAAATACAAATCAGTTTATCACTAGTATATGTAATAACTTGAAAGAAAGATTAATGGAAAATATGGATGACTTACATTTGATTCAAGATATTTCTGTATTAGATAAATATACTTTGCCAACAAATGTAAATATAAGATATGGCGAAGAAGAAATAAAACGTTTATGTCAACGTTTTATGTTAAATAAAGATGCTGCAATAAATGGTTTTAGGATGTATATAGATAATAAAGGCCTTCACAACCCTTGTTTAGTTTAATAATTGTATTAAAACATTTCCTTGTTCTTCAGCGGAATGTGAACGTGGCTTTAGTCTCTTAAATTTGATATGCACTGACCTCAGAAATAAATTAACAATATCACACATTGCAAGTTTAATGTTAATAAATATTAATGGACCGCCATTAAAATTGTGGAATCCAGAAGAATACGTTAAATCTTGGTTAAGTAGCCAACATAGGTCTGCTGAAGATACAAGATCAAAAAAAATTAATATGAATGAATCAAATGAAGACAATTACAAAAACAAGTTGTGGGATATTTTATAAATTTTATATTTATTATGATACAACAATTTTTTGTTATTATTAATGTCTGTTTTTTATAAATACATTTTATAAAAATTAGGTATTTATATATTTTATATTAATTTTATGATTTTTCTATTAATAAAAAGCTACTAGTTTATGATTAAGTATGCGTATTGATATGTTTATTCTAATTTGAATCGCAATAAAAAAAAGGTTTATTTTACATTTTATATTATAAAATCTCAATTAAATTAGATATTTGTGGTTGCTAAATGTTAAAAGGGAGACTATGTATATAAGTTTATACTCCACAAAATATACTCTTATTTTCTAGGTTCATACACTTCAATTCTAAAATGAAGAGTATACCCAAAACAATTTTTACCAATACACCACTGTATATATGTGTATATATGTGTCATTAGAAGTATATTCCGTAGGTACTTAAACAATGATCAATAATATCAGATGAATCGAAAGGTTCAAAATTAAAATTATTTTCAACCTCTGAAATGTTATTACTATTATACTATTATTAGGTGTGGACATACAAATAATTGATGGACATTCACTATAAGAAACATGTAATAAATTTAATTAAAATACAATATTTATTAATTAATATAAAATAACAACTTACTTAGGACAGAGTTCGTCTAACCCAATTAACACCGCTTTCATAGCCCTGGTAAAAGTCGCTGGTGCCGAACTCAACCCAAACGGCATTCTCAAAAATTCGTAATGTCCCGATTTACTAGAAAACGCGGTTTTATGTATATCATTTTCGTTAATTTTTATTTGGTGATATCCACTAGCCAAATCTAACGTAGTAAAATATTTAGATGATCCCAGGGAATCCAAAATTTCGACTAGATTTGGTAACCCATACGCTTCGTTTTCTGTTATTTCGTTTAGTTTTCTAAAATCTACACAAATACGTAATTTTTGCTTTCCTTCCGTGTCCGTACCTTTCTTTTTCACAACTACCAGCGGAAAATTAAACGGCGATACCGAATCTCGAATAATATGGTTATCTTTCATTTCCTTAATTTGTTTCTCTATTTCCTCTTGGTATGCCCATGGAAGTCTATACGGTCTAACATTTATCGGTTTTGTTAATTGCGGCGTGTTAATATGATGCGTTACAATATCGGTGGCGGTTAAATAGTCACCTTCTAAAAAAAATACATCTGCGAAATTCTCACATAACTTTAATAAATTATTTCGTTCCTCAATATTTAAATGTTCCGTTTGTATTGCCTGTTTTAATAACTGTATTCGATTCGACTCGCTCGGAGTAGTTAAATATATCTGTTCTTGATATGGCTCCCACTGTAAGTTCCTAGTCGTCAACTCTTCGATCACAACCGGTTCTTCCGAAATATTTATTATGTTACTCACTACTTTATTACCGATTACGGGACTTACGCTATTAGCTATTATGACATTCTCATTTATTTCTGGTTTTTTTATCGTTATTATGTCATGGTATACAATCTCGTCTTTTTGTATTAATAACACACAATTGCTGCGCGGCGGTATTATTATTTGTTCAGTGAAAGTATCAGATGTTTTTATTTCAGGTATTTCTATTAACTCCTGACTAAGGTCAATGACTATTTTGTTTTCTTTAATGAAATCTCGTCCTAGTATACCCGCTTCGGGTACCGGAAAGTCGTCGCTCACAACGTCGAATTTCGTAATAAAATCTTTCCCGTTTATAGACATTGAAATTACGATGGTTCCGTACGTTTCTACGGACAACGCGGTTATTCCTTTTATACTCCTCTTTTGTCGTTCGTTCACAACAATATTGTCGTTCAATGACGAAATTTTTACTACACACATATCTGCACCGCTATCGATTAAAAATTTAAGTTTATTAGTGCCCTTGCAAGCATGTTGAATTATTATTTTCTAGTGTCTTAAAATTCAGACAAAGATACCAGTAAATTAAAAAAAATTGTTACATTACATTATTGTTTGTTACAACATATTAATTTAAAAAAAATAAAATCAATAAACTATGGAAAAAAAGAGTTAATTTTGACGGTCAGTAGAAAAAAGGAAAATTTTATTTTATACATATTAAATCACCATTCGCATTAGCATTTAAATGTTGAAAAATTTGTCAAAAACTGGGTTGCATATTTTATGCCGTGGATTGTGTAATATAGGCAATTCATTATACGTGGTGTCCATTCGATTTTTCTGATTCTCTTATCACTTGCTGGACGCCACTTGGTAACTTCACACACGTAAATATTCAAATATTTAAATAGTTATTGAAACATTAATTAATTTTCATAATTTTACACTTACCTAAAAATCACAATTTTTTATAATAAAATATTTTGTTGATGATTCTACCATTTTTACTCTTGCGTTTTTTTACAGTTTTACCCTAAATTTATAATGACTAATGAGGAACAAAATGATTATTGATTACATTATTACACTATCATAATACATTGCGTATTTACGTATTGATTTCTGATATCGAATCGTTACGAAATACACGTTTAGTCTAATAATACAATTTGAAAATTACATTAGACAGTATATAAAATAACAATAATAATAATAATAATAATAATTAATATAAAATTGGCAGAAAAAATAATAAATGAACACGAGAGATCACATTTCCATATCTATCATTTTATAAGTCTTAAATCATAATGTTAAAATCAGAATCTATAAATTATATTATTCACATTCAGTTTATTATTGAGTTTATATAAATATAATATAATATAATACTTATTGACATATTGTCAGTGTTTTCGATTATTTTTTGTTATGGGCGTTATTGAATAAAAACTATCGAATTATTCGATAGTCTTGCTAAATTAGTTATCTGAATAATCGTTTACGATTATTCAATAATTATCGATTATTCGAATGAATACAAATTATTGAATGAATAATTATTTATTAAAATGAATAATTTAATTATTTATTATTCGAATGAATAATTATTATTATTCCAGTTCCAGGGGTTATTTATAATTAAATAGTAATATCCAGGGCCGTCGAGAGTTTTTTGGGGGCCTAGGACATTCAAAAATATGGGGCCTTTAAGCTAAATTGCTCTAGAATGCTTAGCTTGGGGGTGATTAGCATCCCCAGTTAACTTCCCCGAACGGACCGACCGGCCGATAAGAGGCGACCAGTGACCACACGAGCGGATCACCGCATCTAATTCCATGGCACATGCGCATGCGTGAGCCTTATCAAATTGTTATCATTTTTTACATTATAATTTTATGGAATAAATCTAACAACATAATAAGGCACTATAGGTATAATAAATGACAATGCTCTCACGAGTCATGGTATCCACTCCTTAGGTTTGAAATCTTCCAACATACATCATAAACTATATATTCGACGCCACTGATTTTCACCTAACCACGAGTATTCTTTGCTCCTCGGACAGGATAATGGTGTTGGCTAGTGGGTGTTGAACTATTATTAATTGACTATTGAATTTAAAAAAAAAACATAATTTTTTTAAAATTCAAAGGTTCACAATGATTTGATGATTTAATGCAGTGTATACAATTTTTGATATTTTATTTATATTGTTAATTATAATCAATGAGTATGGTCATATTTAATTTTCAGAACTTTTTATTACATATTAAAAACTTTAGGAGAAATGAACTTAAAAGAAATCAGTAAATTCCACACAAATTGTATTAAAAAAAAAAATCCTGTCACAATTTTTGAAATTTTTCAGTTTCAAAAGTTATGTACTGGAGTATGGTCATATTACTGATTTAATTACGTACCTTTAAATATAGAAATATAAAATAGTAGGATTTGCTATACATTTATATATAGTTATCTGGAAAATTAGTACAAAAAAAGAAAATTAGGTATTATAGTACAAAAGTTTCATCTATTAACACCAAGAAAAGTTTAGATAAGTAAATATGTTTTATTAGTGTTTTATTCGATGACGATAGTGCAGTGGATACATTTATTTATACTTGAGTAGTTGAGTTTTTAGTTCTTAGTTTTTTTACTTACATTTTTATTTGTATTTTGAGTTTTTTGATAACCATTTTATATGTGATAACACTGAAAACATTAAATTATGATGCGCGCATGCGCATATGTGCCATGGAATCAGCTGCGGTGATCCGCTCGTATGACCACGGATCGTCGAATGGGTATTCCAAATCGACGACCGCGTCAAAGAGCAACGTGCCAACGTCGTGTTACTTCAACGAAATAAATGAAAAACAACAAATTATAAATTTTACCTGTATAAAATATAATTAAAGTTGTATCTTACTACCCACTTCTAATATTGTCTATTGGTTTTCCGTTTTTGTTAGCCATAACGGTGGTAATATATTTATACAATATTATTGACAATGAATAAAGATATTAGAATTTATAATTATAACTTTTACATTCCACATTCTACCAGTGGCTTAACTAGAACTTCTAATGCCCGTGGCAAAATAATCCATTGGGCCCTTAATTTTACAAATTTAGAGGAAGAGGGGTATGAACTACGAGGCACATGTAGGTACCTGCCCACAATATTTATCTCTAGAATCGTCCCTGCTAATAGGTTATAACTAGGGCTCGGAAGTTGATGACCTAAAGAACCTTAAAAAATGACCTAAAAAAATATGAATAAATGACCTAAAAATGATGGAAAATGACTGCAAAAAATGACCCAACAATTGTCAAATTATGTAATAAAATGACTTAATTAACTAAAAAATGCAAAAAATTGACTTATTTTATATTTTTAAGAAAAATACCTTTTATTTAATATCTTGTTAAAAATTATTATTTAAATATAAACCATAAATACCTTACAAAAATATTTAAAACAAAATAAAAAAATGATCCTAATTAAAAAACCTAATCAAATTTATTACATTGAACATGTTTGCATGTTTGATATTTTCTATAGTAAATGACCTGCGATTGTCCGATTGTAAATTCTTATACTTTGAGAAACTTTTTATGACATTTACACATTTAATGAAAAAAATTAAGCATTAAATGTATTTAAAAGAAAATTTCGCTATATTCTAGAAAAATGACGTATTTGTCGAAAAAAATATGATTTAAAATGTAGGACCGTGATAAAATGATATTAATGAGAAATAAAGGCAAAAAATGAAAAAAAAAATGCAAAATAAAAATTTCAGATTATTTTAGTAGACCATCTAAATCGGATTTTTAACTTGATAGATTAATGACTTCATCAATTAAAATTAAATGCTAAATGCATCAACTTCCGAGCCCTAGTTATAACTTATAAATAATTAAAAACATGTTTAGTATACAAATATTATTATTATTTTTATAGTCACATTTCTTTCATAAATAATGTAAATTATTAATTAAAATATGTAAAACCACTAATTTTAGGCAGTTTAGATATTTTAATTTGTTCATCAATTTTCTTTTTACGTTTATCATAGCCACTAGGTACTTTTTTCGACATGATCACAATATTTTTATTAATTATATTTACGATTTACGTTAGAGTGTTAATTTTTAAAACGAAATCAGTCAACGAGTAACAACACAATGATCAAAAAATAATAATATCATAACGAAATAATTAAAAGAAGACGTGTGTATTGATATAACGAATCGACAATCACCAATACTATTTCGTAGGCTACAAGTTATACCGTTCTATATATAGAGTACGTTTCATTTTTTCCGTTCAATAATTTATTATAATATACAACGCTCGTATACATGGCTGCGAGTGACGCCCGTTATTGGTTCACCCGTCGTCCGCCATAAAGACCCAAAATCTATTTCCGCGGGTCATTACGAATTGAAATATTATGGATTATTATTTATTATCACACATTCATACTGTTCATAGTTGACACACGCATTTTATTACCGTTAGTAAGTAAAAACCCAATTATTTGTTTATTTGTTTATTTGTTTATTTGTTATTCTAAATCTAAACAATAAATTTATATTTTTTTTTTTTTATTAGTAATATATTAAAAGAAAATAATATATTTTTTTAAAGATATCGTATTTTTAAATTTCGTGATATTTCTTGATGGGCCCTCATATTTATGGGCCCGTGGCTTATTGCCCGTCATGCCACCCTATCGGTACGCCACTGCATTCTACACTCGTGTATATCGAAAATCTATTAATATAATGAATAATGTTTATTTTATAAATAATATTATAATAATAATTGTGTATTAATAATATTAATTTACTCGATTAAAATACATTAGTTTAACATAATATATAAAAAATAATTTGACTAGTTTTGACATTTGGGGCCCCCTGAAGTCGGGGGCCTGGGGCAAAATGGTCCCTCTGCCCCCCCTCACGACGGCCCTGGTAATATCTACTTAGAGGCATAGGACTAAGGTGGCCGACCCCAAATAGTTGTGAGAAAAGGCGAAGTAGAAGAAGAAGATTGATGATATAAAAAATTAACGAGGGATGCTTTTTTATGGGCATAAGAAGTGGTGGGATAGATTTTGTTTATTTAAAAAGGTGGAGGGATGGCATCGTCCTGTATCCCCCCCCCAATTCGACCTCTGTATATTTATCGTTTAAGTATACAAAATATTTTATAATTTTAAAATATATTTCATCCACAATACCTAAATAATATTCCAATAAATATTCATTAGTAATTACTACTAATTAGTATTGATTGATCCAATTCAATAGTTTTTATTCGAATAATTATTATTCGATAGTTTTTATTATTCGAATAATTATTCGATAGTTTTTATTATTCGAATAATTATTCGATAGTTTGTATGAATAATCGAATAATAATCGATAGTACAAATTATTCAATACCGCCCATCACTAATTATTTTGTTTTTTGTGTTTCATGGTGGATAAAAGTATAAAACCTAACTCAAGTGTCAAGTCTTGGACACGTATGATCAGTGGCGGCTCGTGGGTCATAAAACTAATGAGGCAAAAACAAAATTTTTGTTTTCAATATTATGAACTGTTATCATATTTTTAGGGATACAACCCTTTAATCTATTCTGTGATATAACTACTATATATACAGGGTGATCCAAATAACTTACTACACTCATTTTCTCAGTCAATTTTGAAGTTTTCCAATTTTTTTTTTTTTACAAAATATTTGGTGTACATTACACTATATTTTGACATAAACATATAATTTTTTATAATTTTTTTTCATGCTATATTTGTTTTTATTCTATGACATGGGCAATAATTTAAAAATAATTTTCGTGAAGAAATTTTTCATTTTTTTCAATTCGTTTTGATAATATACGTCTTTGAAATTCATTTATTTTTCATATGTAGGAGGAGCTTTTGTCAGTTTTTACGTCACTGTTACTACGGTTCACTTTCAATTTTCCATACGATTGTATTTTTATAAAATTAAATACGTATAATTATTGTGCATGGTTTATTTATAAATATACACCTAATCTGTATTCATATTATATTATTATAGTGGTTGTCGTTAAACGTTAATGAATCCACGATTACGTGTGATTGTGAGGAAAGATGTAGGTAGGGGTATTTAATTGATTTTGTTTATCATCATAGTAGGATACTAAATTGGAAATACACACTTGTAATATTATGTTGGTATATGATTTAAACATTGTCAATGTTTACGTAAAATATCTTATCATTTTTTACTAATGTAATCAGTCATAGTATAATCCATAGACTTATAATATATTATAAGTCTATGCTGGCCACCAAAATCAATTATCCTGTGACATGTACATTTATTTTAGATGTATTGGTTTTACAATGATGTGTGATTTTTTTTTGTTTTTTGTTTTTTTTTTATTCTGTAAACATTTTTACTACCCGAAATGCCGAAATAATGCTCCGATTATCACGAATAGGGTATGTTTCCGGTAAGTTTACCTAACCGGTAGCAAAGTGGATCTAGTTGGTACTTTATTTAGGTCATTTTTCGAATTTCTCAAAATTGACCCTATGCGGTAGAAAAAACGGCGAAAATATGATGTCTGTCAAGTTGGCACCGGCACATTATGCTAGAATAATGAAACTAGACTTAAAAAAATGCTAGGAATTTGCTAGATTTTGCTAGG
>JAIUCT010008102.1:42705-54880 GCA_021307375.1 Tetraneura akinire
TTAAATTATTGGTATTCAGATTATTATTTTTCTTTATCGCTAAATATGTAATGTTACCAACAATAAATAACTTATTATAATATGCATTACGTTTGCGCTATTACGGCATTACCTATTTTATAAATAACTCAAATAAATGGAAATTTTGGTTGTAACTTATTTTCAAATAATAATTTGTTGATTTTGTAAAGCCGGGTCCACACGATGATAATTCAACACGATAGTTCCTATCATGAGAGTACTATCAGAGTACTATAGTTTATTACAACAGCGGTCGCCAACCTTTTAGACCTAGCGGACCACTAAGTCCATACTCCAAATTCTACGGACCACGTATACCTTAAAATAGTTTTTTACATAAATACCGTTCCACTACTGATAAATTGTACACCAAATTAATATAAAAAAATACACATGTAAAATAGTAAAAAAGGTTTTATTTTTATTTATGATGAAAGTTTTAAGTTTTAATTAAATTTTAATGTGATATTTGTTCCTGTTTGTTTTGAAGAATTTCGTGCAATTTTGGCTCCAATGTAGTCACTGCAAGTCGTAGAGCTTTACTTATTTCTAGCTGAGACCGGTACCGTGTCTTAATAACTGTGACCGAAGAAAATGTTTTTTCACATAAATATGTAGTTGAAAATTGAATTAAGATTTTCATTGCTTTTTCACTCAACAAAGGGTATTCATTTTTAACGTACAGCCAAAAATGGCTTTTTGATAATTCCAGGAACTTAGTTTTGAGTGAGGAGTCGGATGATAAATCGATGAGGCTTTCTTTTTCGCTCATATTTAACTTATTATTTTCATTGTTTGCTGCAAATGGATCTATTATCCACATATTACCATGTCTAGGGTCTTCTTTTTTGGGGAAATAACGAGAAAAAGATTCTGTAAGTGATTCTAAATGCTGTTGAACAATAGCTACCACTCGCTGGTTAACGTCTTTTTCTTTCATATATTCATCAAAATGTTGAAACATTTGTAGATCTTCTTCGGCCAACCGTGTTTGCCAAAGTAATATTTTTTTTTGAAAAGCATCCATTTTGTCTCGTACTGTGAACACGTCCTTAAGTTGTCCTTGAATGGATATGTTTAATTCATTTAACAGCGAAAAAATATCTGCCAGATATGCAAGCTTGGCTACCCACTCATCATTGAATAAAAGTTCTTGAAATTTCACATTATTTTGCTGTTGGAAAAATAATTTAACTTCTTCACGTAGAGTAAACAGTCGGGTTAAAATCTTCCCTCTCGACAGCCATCTTACCTCTGCATGAAGAAGAAGGTGTGTATATTGGGAACCCATTTCTTCACAAAGTGACTCAAATAACCTTGAATTAAGTGCTTTGTGTCGAATATGATTTACAATTTTGATAACATCGGATAATACTTCGTGTAGTTCTGGGGACATTTTTTTTGACGCAAGTTGCTCACGATGCAAAATGCAGTGGGTAGACAAAATATCTGGGTGACCGACATTTTTCACCTTTGCGACAATGCCTGAAAGATGTCCAACCATGTTTGCAGCACCATCTGTACATATCCCAATACACTTTTTCCACTCAATTCCGTGTTTCTGAAAATAACTATCAAGTGCTTCGAAAATCTCAGAGCTAGTTGTTCTACCCGGCAAGTTGAGCGAACAAAGAAGTTCTTCCTGTAGCCCTCCTCCATACTCAACTCTCACAAAACAAAGGAGAAGTGCTTTATTACTTACGTCCGTCGATTCGTCAAGTTGAATTGAATAAAATGGTGAATTTTTCACCATTGTTATAACTTGATTTTCAATATCATCAGCCATTTCTTCAATTCTGCGTTTGATAGTGTTAGAAGACATAGGAATCTCTTTGAGTTTCTTTACAGCCTGCTTTCCCAATACTACTTCACCGGTTTGTAACATGCAAGGCTTAATTAGGTCTTCTCCAATCGTATACGGTTTTTTATTTTTTGCGATCTGAAGTGCTACCAAATAAGAAGCCTTTAACAAGGATTTATCTTCGATTGTCATTTTTTTCATAGTAATTACTTGCTTTCGCATGTCATTACGCATTCTTTCAAAATATTCAATTGGTTTATTTGCTAAATTCTTATGTTTTGATTGGAAGTGTCTTTCAAGTTTCGAAGGTTTCATAGCATCATTGGATAATATGTCAGAACACACAACACAAAGTGGCAGTGGATGTAGATCACTATTAGGTTCTTGAATAAATCCAAATTTCAAGTAGTCTGAATTATATTTTCTTACTATTTTAATTTTTTTTTCTCTCCTCCATCGGTTTGAATGTTTTTTCTAATGACACCTGACGAAGATTGTGGGGGCTCTAAAGTTCCTTCATAGTTATTACTATTGTTGCAATTATCTTTTTTATTTATAAAGAAATTATAAATATTACTTTGTTTTTTTTCACACATTATACAATTTATGTAAATAATAAAACAAAACACAATTTAAAAAAAAACCACACGCACGTTGAATTACGACAACGCGACCAAACGTCAACTAAATATTTCAATAAAAATAAAAAGATAAAATAGTAATTTTACCAAGCCCGTATGTAACGACGCATGTACAGATAATCTTATCCGTTCTGCGATTCGGCAATAATATATATAATATATATGTATAGTCATTAGTCGCTGAGTATAAGGTCTCGTAACATTTTATAGTTTTATAACTGTTATAACACACGATAATGATGATTTTATTATTATTTTAATACGGACAATACGGACCCTACACAGCAACATGATACAATTATACTTTTTCATATAGTGATTATTAATATTAATATAATTTATATATATTAAATAATATTGCAAGTTAAGTTCAAATTTTTCCGCGGACCACCAGTGGTCCACGGACCACCGGTTGGCGACCGCTGTATTACAATATTACAAACACTTCACTCTTCTACTCAGTTTATCAATTTATATTATTATATTTTATTAGAATACACTAACGTATCCATATTATGATCATTATTCATTCATTATTAATATTGTGCATTTTTTAATGTGTATTATATAAATATTAAAGTGTAATATTTTGTATTCATTTAACGTACCTATGTCATAACTCATAATACCTATACAATGAACTCTCGTTCTACATTATTTGTGTGTTCTACTTGTGGTAGAAAGAGAGAAAAATTAAATTCAACTAATTGGTTACGGCATACAGAGAAATGTAAAAATAAAAAAATTAAAATATGTTATAAGCCTGAAGGAACTAACTGCAATATTACAAATTATTTTATGCCATTTTCTAAAAAATCTACTACGAGTACAAGTAATTATTACTTTATTTAATACTTTAATACTTTACTATAATTGGTAACCTTATTTTTTTTATGTTTAAGTAGACAAAGAGTCCCCACAAATAATGACAATGGGAATTGATCAAGAAACTGTACACGCATAGAAATTTAGGAGTTCATTTCACATCTTTTACAATTTTAATGTACTAATATTTGTCATCATCGCCCATTGGTTTTATATCAACACTTTTAGAGTATTACATCAATAACATTTATGGTAACAATTACTAATATTGATAATAAACACTGAAAATAATTTTTAGTGAAAGTAGTTTATATCAAATCAACAGTTAAGTCTATTCTACCAACTATAAAGTTTTAATTAATTTTAATTAATAATTAAATGTTTGTTTGGTATATTGTAAAATTGTTTTAAATAAGTGCCTTTTCTTAGGTTAATATATTGACTTTATTATTATGAGAAAATCGTATTGTAATGTGAAATCTTACACTAGTGTAATATACTATAATGTTAAGTTTCAATAATATACAAAGTAATTGTTAATTTGATTTAAGAAGAATAGTATAAATTATAATTTTGAATATTCATGATAATACTTGACTTATAATTATAAGAACCCCATCAATTATTATTTTTAAATAATTTTTTTTTAAAACTATGTTTACCGTAATGTTGTTCCAACATGGAATACTATAGTAACAACGAGAGCACAAAATAAATTTTCAAATAGTACCTACTTTATTTATTTTAAGATTTAATAGTGTTGATTCAACATCAACCGCATTCATTCTAAGTAATACCAACGTTACCGTTGTACAATATAATTAGTGAATTTATAAATAGCACGGGAATCCCGCATTTGGTTCTAATTTCCCGTGGCCGTCGATTGATGTTAGTATTATCATTTTTATATTTGGATTTAAAATATTATTATGTATGTGTGGTGTGTCGTTTTCAATATTGTGAAATGTCAATTGTCATTTTGTCTTCTGTTCGTTATGACATGTTATACTTACGTATTGCGTATTTGTGTGTTTCGTGAGATGTAGTGATGTCTAATTTCAATAGAGATATTCAGGTATGTATAAAAATTTAAATAATTATTAGTTATTACTAGGGCCCGGAAATTCATGCATTAAAAACTATCAAAATATGCATGCAAATATGCGCTTAAAGTCTTTAAAATATGCATTTAATTTTTTTTTTAAGATTAATTTTTTTTCGTTATAATAATTGAAAGATGTGGAAAATATGCACAATTTAATTAATATAAATAATTAAAATAATATATTAATTGGTATATATATATATATATATATTGTAATAATCGCGAAAATCGGAATAAACTCGCAATCGAGAGTTGCAACAATCATTAAATCAATTAAAATCATATTATGAATTATCTGAATTATCTGTATACATGGGATTCAATTTATTGATGTTTCCACAAATATTAGTTTTACGGATATGTTATCGATGTTTTTTTAGTCATTATTTCAACAAATATATTTTAAAATATACTAAAAATCTTACATTTTCATAAAATATTAATAAAACAAAAAAAAATAACCTAAGTAAATGCAGTAAAATGCAATTTTATTTTAAAATATGTATATTTATGTAATAAACCTAAAAATATGCGAAAATATGCAAACTAAAATTTTATTTTTGAACTCGTTATGTTGCGATTCAAATTTGTCGCTCATCCAGCAATTTTTTAATGCACTCAGAAAAAACATGCAAATGCATGAACTTCCGGGCCCTAGTTATTACAATTTGACATTTATTAAATTTATGTAGAACTTTATAGCCGAAGATAATAATTTATACAATATGTTGAATTCTAGTCCTAGTTTAGAAGATATTTCTGTTAATACTTGCCAAAAATTTAATATGGGTGGTAAATTACCAGGTTTATTATTATTTGAATAAAATTTGTTATATTTGTTACTTTTATTTTTACTAATATTTTGTGTTTTTTATTCACTTTATATGATTTCAACACAATTAAACCTTCCAGAATCTTCATGCTCTAGCTCTGTGTCAGTTGATTCTACAAATAGTTATTTATTATATACAACACCATCATTATCACACTCTTCAGCAGCCACAGAATGTATAAACTCTGCCCCAACCGTTTATAGTAATCACTAATCATCAATATGCACAGTATACTACACCAACACCATTAAACTCTCCAACAAATAACAAATACAATCTCTGTGCCAATCGATTCTAATAATCGTTATTCACCATATACTACAGTAAACCCTTTAACTCCAATGCTTTCCACAAAATTTGATAATCATCATAAGTATGGATCTTATCGGCCCATGGAATGGACATGTCAAGTAAAAATATTTACCTAAATTACTAGGTATGTATGAAAATTAATAATATCAATATTTAATAATCATTCACTTTTACTGTAGACTATCTTAGAATTACTTCATACCACCAATGATGGGCGCTATATCTTGGCAGATTCATTAAAAAATAATGGTAGTTTATCTGATGATGGTCAAAATGCACTCACAAAATTATTAATAAATTATTTGTTTCAAGATAAAAATAAGTAATTTAGATTAAACTATATGATTATACTAAATAATATTATAAACAAAATTGTATTAAATATAAATTATTTCTGTGTAAAGGTATTTAGTACAAATAACTTTCAATTTCAATATAATTGTTTATGGGTACAAAAAATAATACAAACTTAATATAACCAATAAAAAACTAAAAATATTACAGATTTACAGTTGATAAGTTTCCATTTTATTATACCAAATAGAATTTGTGATTTTAATTAAAATCATTAAAATATACCTAAAGATATAAAGTTTTAATATAACTACATAATTTAATCATTTATTTTTACAGGGGGATTGACTTTTTTTTTTAGAAAAATTGCACAACTTATTGTTGAAGTGTTTCCACAAGAAAAAAAGGTACCTATATCTTACATCTTATATCTCTTGATGACTTGATAATGTATTTTTATTATTAGAAAGTCTATTTTATACCTGCAAAATCAGAAGGTGTTAACCAAACTCATGCTAAAGGGAAACTGGTTGAACGGTGGAAAAACGTGGCTAGACGTATGCGTAGTGTTGGTGCAATTGATTTAGATCGAAAAAAAATGTATCTTCAATTTTATTGAGACCCCCTGTATTTTCTGGTAAATATTTTTTAAATTTTATTTAACCTATAGTTATAATTTTAAATTAACTTTTTATTTTTATAGATAATATAACATCCATTAAATTATGGCTACAAGAGGAAGGGCTATCTGCGGATTTTAGTATTGTTAAAGAAAAATGGAATTTAACATATGATTTAAGGAGATCTGAAATATTAAATTCAGATAAAAAAGGGACTTTATGTGATATATTTAAAAGTTGGCCTATTCTTAAAAGCCCAAAAGGATATGAATTAGTAAGAAAACAGTTTTTTTTTTTATTATTATTATTATTAAATTTTAAAATTATAATAGGTATGTGAAGATTTTAATGTACTATGTCCTACACAAAAAGATTTATTTCCAAATTGGAACACATTTTTTGAAAAGTGGAATTTAATAACTGAAAAGTTGGCAAGAATTAGACAAAGTTCAATTAAAGATAAAATTGCTTTAGATTTAGTTAAAGAACTTTATAATGCTCAACTATCTAAAAGTAAGTAAATAGGTACCTAAATATTTTGTTTTAAATAATCGTATTTTATAATTCATTATGTTATTCTTTCCATATATTTTTTTTTTAGATTTGACTGCTAGTATTTTTTTAAAACTTCAGCTTATACCATATATGTTACCAACTAAAACATTAATTAGAACTTCAGATCCTACAACTGTAAAAAAAAAACTGGAAACCATCAGCAGGAGAGTCAGCAGCTGCTTTTATTGCACATATTGCAGTAAGTTTTGTTAAAAACTTATATAATATTTTATATATATATTATTATTATTTTTTTATTAATAGAATATTTCACAATTGGAGTCTGAGGTTAGAAATAGAAGAACAAAATATTTACAACTTGGCTGTCAAATTCAACCATACATGTTAGTAGTAGGAAAGGATATATTTTCATTTGATGAATGTTATATACGTGTGGACAATCAATTATGGAGCTTCAATTGCCTATTAAAAACTTTTGATATTTGTTTTAAAGCATATTTTGCATTCAACTGTGCTTACCCCCGTGAGTGTTATGAAACTTGGATGTTTTTTCAACATCATTTGTATAATTTAAAAACTGATTATGATTTAATGACTGCTGTTTTATCATCTATTGAAGATAAATTTAATTAGTATTTAAGATTTAGCTGTTAATTTTATTTAGTATTTTAAAATGTATAAATATAAATGTTTCATATGCTTGTCTAAACATACAAAAATTTCTCAGATAATTCTTCATTTAAAAATGTTTCATAATTTAAATAAAAGTTCATTCTATCAATGTAGACAAGATTCATGTTGTCGTGATTTATTAGGTTTAAAAAAATTCCGGCAACACTTACATAGGCATCATTCTCCAACTAATGAAATTGATAATACAAATTTAATTTTACATTCAACTGAATCTAATTTCCAAGAGTTAACCGTAGATGTTTCTCATAATGTGAATTTAAATTTGTGTAGCAATACTAATAATAGTAATATAAAAGAAGATTATGAGATCTCAGAGGAAGCTATTTTATTAAATGAGCTCGTTTCAATTTCTTCTAGTTTTGGGAATCAACAACAAAATGTTTACGAACATAAAGTTGAAAAAAGTGTATTAGTATTCATTTCAAAATTAGCTAACAAATCAAATGTTACTAGTTCACTGTTACAAGAAATTATACTAGGTGTTATAGAGATTTTTTCTTGTGGTGTTATATCAGACATAAAAAATAAAGTTATGCCCATTCTTAGAGAATGTAATAAATCTAAAAATTATGAAATTGAAAATATGTTTGATATTTTAGAACATGCTTTTGATGATGTTAAAACTGAATACCACCGTACTAAATTTTTCATAAAAAATAATTTATTTTTTAAACCTAAAACAGTTGTTATTGGACATTATAAAGAAAAACAAACAAAAAACAATATTGATACAGTTTCTATGGTTCCTGTTCATTGTCATCTACTTTCAATGAAACAAAATTTAAAATATTTTTTAGAACTACCTGGAGTTTTTCATACAATAATTCAATATATTGAAGATACATCAAAAAATAATGAAATATTAACATCTTTTTTAAATGGTTCAATATGGGCAAATATAAAAACTAAATTTATAGGTAAAATTGTTTTCCCAATTTTTCTATATTATGATGATGTAGAAATGGGTAATCCATTAGGATCTCATTCTGGTATTCATAAAATGGGGTGTGTATATTACACTATAGCTGGACTTCCTCCAGCATATCTTTCTTCTCTTGATAATATATTTTCAGTTTATTTATTTCATTCAAATGATAGAGGAACTAAGTTTACAAATATTCAGGTATTTTCAGAATTAATTAAAGAATTATTATATTTGCAAGAAAATGGCATAACAATTACTATAAATTCAACAAACATAACTATTTATTTTGCATTAGGTTTGATTCTTGGAGACAATTTGGGTCTAAATTCAATTCTTGGATTTGTCGAAAGCTTTTCTGCAAATTACTATTGCCGTATATGTCAATCACACAAGAAAGATATGCAAAAAATGTGTAATGAATCTGAAGTTTCAATTAGAAATAAGCAAAATTATGATTCCGATCTTGCATTAAACAATTTTTCGTTAACTGGTATAAGTGAATCATGCATTTTTCATAAAATTCCTAATTTTCATGTCACTGACAATATTGTTTGTGATTTTATGCACGATATTCCTGAAGGTGTAGCACGTTACGATATGGCTTTAATAATTTCAGCGTTTATTCAACAAAATTATTTTTCTTTAGAGGAATTAAATAATCGAATTATAATGTTTAATTATGGTGTGACTGAAAAGAAAAATTCTCCACCAATTATTCGAGATACCGATATTAAAAAAGGTTGTATTGTTATGTCTGCGTCAGAAATGCTTTGTTTAGTAAGATATTTTAGTTTAATGGTTGGAGAGTTAATTCCTTATGAATCAATATTTTGGAAATTATATTTATATTTATGCAAGATTATTGATTTATGCTGTGCAAAAAAAATACAACGCGATAGTTATATTTTGTTAGACACATTAATCTCTGAACACAACAAATTATATATCACTTTATCTAATAGTAATCTTAAACCTAAATATCATTTATTAACACATTATGGTAGAGTACTGCTAAAGAATGGTCCTATTATTTTGACTTCAAGCATTCGATTTGAAGCAAAGCATAAAATATTAAAAGCCATAGCAAATTCAATTCCTTGTCGTATAAACCTTGGTTATACCTTATCATATAAATTGCAATTACAAATGGTTATGCGTTTTCTTTCTAATGTTGGTCTTAACGAACAAGATCTAAAACTAGGATTGGGTAAAGAAGTAAATCCATCTTTAGAATTTCCTAATCATTTGATAACCCAATTACCTGATGAACTTAGATTAAATTGTTTTTCATTTTCTTGGATAGAATATAAGGGGATATATTACAAAAAAAAAGTTCTTTTAGTTTTAGAAAATAATCTTGATGGGTGCCATTTTGGTGAAGTGAAATTTATACTTGTTGGAAAATCAAAAATCCCTTTTTTCTTATGTAAACCAGTATATACAATAGGTTTTGATTCACACTTTCATGCTTTTGAAATTGAAATTGACAATTCTGATGTAATAAATTATAAAGAATTAACTGAGTATTATATCAATGATTTATTAGATGTAACACCAACTGTACCTCATACAATAGGAAATTATAAAACATATGCTACATTACGGCATGCTCTTTAAAAATATTTATTAATTATTATATTTCAATATATTGTATTATGTATATTTATAAAAAAATATTCTGTTATTTATAATTAACTAGTACTGTTAATAAAATTGAGTATAAGTGTTTAAGAAAAATGTATTATTATTAATTTATGTATACAGTGAAATCTTTGAATAGTGGACATTTTCCATTACATGTATTATGTATATTAAAAATGTTATATTAATGTATATTAAGTATATAAATGTAAGTTAATACAAAAATGTGATCTATATTTAATAATAAAATTATAAAATTGTGAAGTATATTATAAGTTATAACTAAAATATATTAAGCAGACATAGATAATGTACAATATTATAAATATTTCATGTAGCAATAAATTTGTATTATTAAAAAAAAAAAAATGTTAAATTAGTATTTAATATTCAATTTATTATTTTACACTATTAATTATATACGTCCTGTATTTAATAGTGTTCAGACGGAGCAATGTCTTTATTTTCTTAAAGGTGGTAAAACAAATTTACTAAATGTGTATAATTAAATGAGAGATATTTATTTTCTATAATATTTGATGTTGCCATGTTGGTCATAATAATTTCTAATTATTAAAATAAAAATAATACAATTAGATAATATGTATTTTTAATCTATCATCAATTTTCATTTAACATGTTGATGAACACTGAATAATAAAACATATCCGTTTGGCATGAAAAAAAATCATTCTTTTCATCATTTTATTTTGTGAATAATAATTTTAAAAATAATATAAATTAATGTTTAATACAAATAATAAGCTAATTATTTGAATCTAATATTTTAGTTGAGTTGATTTATTAAAATTAATTTAATTTAACTTTTTCCGAAAATTGGTTTAAAATGTATTAAGTGTTATTTAAAATACAGATAGCAGTTGTTTCAATAGTAGGTATTGAGTTTAGTTAAAAATAATTAGTAGTTAATTTAACACGCTAGATAGTGTGTATACACACACGGCAGGGCTTATTTTTGTATCACACAAATGTTTCTTCAACTGAATAATAAATCTTCAATTTCAAGAAGCATTCTATTAATCTGAAATTATTTGTTGTTGTTTTAACTACTAGTAAAATTAAATTAGTATATTATTGAAAATTTCATTTAAAAATATTAATAATAGTTATAATAATCACAAATAAGCCTTAGCGCAAAAATGACGTTCTATTGTGAATAACATTGACACTCGTTGATGTCGTATTAACTCCACATTTCTATGCGTGTACCATCGTTAAATACATCTAATACAAGTAATTATTTATTATCTATTTAATTATTTTTTAAATTTATTTAAAATAATATGACATATTAACTACATTATTTAATATTTTACTTTTTAATAGATCAAGAATCTACAAAAGTGATGAGAATGGACATTGATCAAGAAAATGTGCCATCATCAAATACAAGTATTTACCTAATATTTATTTATTATATAAATATAATTTCTTTTTAATTTATTTGAAACAATTAGTTAATAATTTAATATTATATTATATTATATTATATTTATTAAACAGTATAATAGTAATATGATAGTATGATATAAATTATATTGAGGGGGCAAAAATATACGTTTGCCTCTCGAAATACTTTATGGGGAGTCAATGGCCCCCTCTGCCCTCCTTTTCCGGCACCATTGATTGCAAATTACCAATTTTTTAATAATTATTTTACCTATATTTTTACATTTTAATTTACAGAAGAGAATATTAACAATCAAGTATATGAACATAGTTCTGAGTAGTTATATTTTGTATGTTCCATACCCCATTTTTTTGAGTTACAGGGAGATGAGAAAAAATCGTCCAGGAAATCGTGGGGAAAAATTTTCAACGTCCCCGGGCGTCACATGACGACATTTTGGTCATACGGTAATTTCAAAATTTTTCCCCACGATTTCCTGGACGATTTTTTTTCATCTCCCTGTAACGAAACGGATAG
>JAIUCT010008105.1:0-10203 GCA_021307375.1 Tetraneura akinire
AAATTTGAGACATGAAGTTTTAATTTTTATAATTTGTAAATATTTGGAGCTTGTATTAATGACTATAGTTAGGTTAGGTTTTGGTTAAGAATGAGATAACTCATACCTATGTCAATATTTTTATTTTCATAGATATTTTTCTTTCATTAATCATTTGTAGGGCATATTTATTTAAAAAATAAATGCCTAGATACATATTATGTAATTTTATATGAGTATATAATTATTTAGAATGGAAATTAAAAATTTATTATTTCATATTTCATTGTCGTATAAATTAAGTATCTAATTATTAAAAAAAAAAAAAAGAAGAACTGATACTACTGTCGTAAGGGATACAGGTGTGCTGATCATAGTGTTTAATATGAATGGGTACTTCAGTAAAATTTTCACACCTTAATACCAAAAATTGCCAATTTTATCAAATATTATATACGTAAAAATGAGAATTTTACGAAATATACAAAGTCTTATATTTTGGAAAAAAATTAACCAAACGTATCCAAAATTTTATCACATATATATACTATATATATATATATATATATATAGTAGCTATGTGAACACCAAATAAAAATTTCAAGTCTCAAATCTTTAAAATTGCCCGAGTAATTGTGAAATATTGAAATCGAATTCGTCGAAATTTCATTTTTCGCGAAAAATGCCGTTTTTCGTCATTTTTTCGCCGTTTTTTTCTGCCGTTTAGGGTCAATTTTGAGAAATTCGTAAAATGACCTAAATAAAGTACCAACTAGATCCACTTTGCTACCGGAAATATACCCTATTCATGATAATCGGAGCATTATTTCTTGTAGTAAAAGTGTCTACAGAATAAAAAAAAAAAAATACAAAAAAAAAGAAAAAATTCACACATCATTGTAAAACCAATACATTCTTCGCTTCGCTCAGAATCTTAAATCGGAAATGTAATATTCACAATTAATTGGAACTGAGTTAAGTGAAATGTATTGAAGTTTAAATAAAATTTACAAAATTTTTTGTTAATTTTATTTTATATTATTATAAACATAATGTTAATATAATAAGAAAAATCCATTTAAATAGGTACTATTTACTAATATTTCGTAAAATTCACGTTTTTACGTATATAACGTTTGATAAAATTGTCAATTTTGGGCATTAAGGTCTGAAAATTTTACTGAAGTATACTTACATCATACTAGAATATTAGAATAATCCTTAATCTCAATTTTTTTTTATAGCTGTTTTAAGTTGATATTTTTAGTTCAAACGAAAATTATAATCTGACTGAACTTCGCTCAGAATCGTTTTTTCGAATGCAATAGTTTATTATTGCATTCAAATTCGAATTAAATTAAACGCTATGATTCGCACACCTATATCCTGTGCGGCAGGAGTATCAGCTCATTTTTTATAATTGCTTGTACTTATATTACAAATATTAACTTATAACTATATACATATACATAATATGAATAAACCAACTGAAAACGTTAAATCCAGTTAAAAATATCAATTTGTAAAATATATAATTTATTTTTATTTAAAACGATATTCATTTAAATTAATAGGTAACATAAAAAATAATTAAAAACATATTATCTTGTTAGAATAAAATAAAATTATTGAATATATTCATTTAATAATTATAATATATTATAATAATAAAGTGTGGAAATAGCATATATATGACAAATAATTTAAAAATTAATGATTAGTAGTGCATTCAAAAATTAGTAATTTTTAATGTTACAATAATAATTCAATGTATTCCATAATGGAAAAGCATTTCTACATTTTCTGAATTAATAATGTTTATATTCAATTATTCCAGTAACAATACGATACAAGTATACATTATTCTGTTTCCAATATTAATTTTAATCATTTCTTTTTCGGTATTGTATAATGTAAAAATCCAATGCACCATATGCAATTACATTGTTTTTTTCATCATATAATGACATTTTAGTTTTCCAATAATATGTCCACCACTTTTCTAGGGGATTACTAAACGAAGACATAAATTCGTTTAAATTAAACGTTGAGTTTAAATATTTATACTCGCCCTGAAATATACATAAATTAAATTAAATTAAAAAAAAAAAAAATAATGAAATTTAATATAAATATTAGTATTGTTTAATATTATTATATGTATAAAATTATATTAAGAAATCAACACAATATTATTACAAGACTATATGTACTATATTATATTACATATAAGTAAGTATTCAAAAAAAAAAAAAAAACAAAAACAAAAACAAAAAACCTACTTCTACAATATCACTTTTATTTTTAATAAAACAATAACGAATTATTAATGATCAACTGTGAAAACTATGAAAAATATTAGCTTAAAGTTCTATGGATTTTATTGATCTATTTATTATTTAATTAAAATATAAAGATTTTTTACATAACTATAAATTAATAACGTTCAGTTTAAACTTGACAATAAACTAATAAAAATGAAACATTATACCTATGGCAAACTTAAAGTGAACTTTTTATGTTTGATGAACTCGGATTAAATTATATTATTATAATATTAAATGTCACAAATAAGGAATAATATTTCTTTGAATTATCATAAAATATATACTAGAATAATAATTGTAATTTTAAATCAATAAAGTAAAATTAATATACTCATTTTAAATGAGGGAAGTATATAAAATTTACAGAGTGACTTATTAATTGTGCCCAGTCAAGAAACTTTCTAGAGTAGGCACAATTTCTAGAAATCTAATATATTCGTACTAATTTTCTAGACCTATCAACAAATTGAAATCTAATTTCTAAACAATAATTAATTGTTAACATTGTTTGGTGTAGATAACAGAGTGATATTGAAATGCCGTTTCCATATAAGTATTATCATCATTAACTAATTATTGTCGTTTATTTTCATTATATGGCATAGTAGTAACTAGGTGGGGTCTCCGAGTCTAGACCGCCGATGAATCAAATCTATTTCTTCAATTTAATAACAATTGTTTTTTATATAGGTTTGCATACTCAATTGTATATACAAACATTTCCAAATTTCAAAGTATTACGTATATCAAATATAATTATATATAAACTATAAGTAAATTAAAGTACATGTGTACAGATCACACATTTTGTAATTTTATGGATCCCCTCATATGATATTTCTGGGTGCGCTACTGATATGACATTCATGTTATATGTTTTAATATCTTATATTTTATTTTCAAATTTACTTGAATATATCACAACATTATGTAATATAGTGACAAAAAATAATGTGGTTATATATTGTATGTACAATGAACCAAAGAATAAAAATTACCATACGTGAAAAAGCCAAATGAAACTAATTATTAATAACTTGATATTCATGAAATAACTTTAGTCTATAATTTACTCAATTACAGTTTAGTGAATAACTATATCAATAACGTAATTATCAAATTTATATAATAAATTTACTGTATACAAAATATTTATAAAAGATTTGTTCTCAACAAATAATCTGTTAATATAAATTTAATAATTTTGATACTATATATGATAATAAATATTTACTATAAAATAACCCCTAAAATATTAACTAAAATACTTACATATACGGGACAACTTTTCACACTACGTTCAGAATTATTAATTATATAAAAATACGTTACAAATATTAATTTTGAACATGCATTAAGAATATCGAATGATACAACATTTACACAGTCAATATAATATTCCTTACATTTTTCCACGCTTAATTTAACCTAAAATTAAAATATTATATTTATATTCATACTTAAAAACAAATAAATACATATACATACACCTACGTACCTACTATAATCATAATAATTAAAATACATAAGAAAATATAATGCATAGATTAATACTAATTAAAAAGATTATTTATAAAATATTAATAATTTTCTTCCATGTTTTAATTTATTATTTTTTTGTAATAAAACACTATTTTTAAAGAAAAAAATTCGTTTTAATGATAGGTGTAATATATTGAAATAGAAGTATATGACTATTTATCTATCAATATAATATAAAAGAAGAAGAGCTGATGCTACTATAGAATGGATACAGGAGTAAAGAGGATGATGGTATTGAATTATGTTTTAGTTTGGACACCTAGATAAAAAAACATCATGAAATAAATCTAATCGGAAAAACGATTTTGAGAAATAAATATAAAGAAAAAATTTTATTGTAATATTCAAAATTATTTGAAACTGAGTTAAGCAAATATTTGAGCTTCAATTATATTTTAAAATGTTTTGTCTTTTTTATAAAACATATTTGTTATAATATTAATAAATATAAAAAATAAGAAAAATCTATATAAAACTTAAATTAATAAAAAATTTTACTAAAAGTTGAATTGGATATTAAACATCTATAGACAATATATAAATTTCACTATTTCTATTTTAATATTTTGGAAGCACGCAAAGCTATATGTAGGGATGTCACAATAACATTATCAAAATCTCTATATTTATATTGCATAATTTATGGTAAATTTTAGATTAGCGAAGCGAATAGTTCCAAGAATTTATAATGATGTGTGATTTTTTTTTTTTTTTATTCTGAAGACATTTTTACTACCCGAAATAATGCTCCGATTATCATGAATAACATATGTTTCCGGTTGAAAAGTGGATTTAGTTGGTACTTTATTTAGGTCGTTTTTCGAATTTCTCAAAATTTAAGTGGTAAAAAATGACGAAAAACAACATTTTTTACGAAAAATGAAATTTCGACGAATACGATTTAGATATTTAACCATAAACTCAAGAAATTTTGAAGATAGAGACCTGAAATTTTTTTAAGGTGTTCACATAGCTAATATATATATTTGGTAAAATTTTGGAACCGTTATGTTAATTTTTCTACAAAATATAGGACTTTAAATATTTCGTAAAATTCTCGTTTTTACTTTTATAATGTTTGATAAAATTGGCAATTTTAGTGATGAAGGTCTAAAAATTTTACTGAAGTATACATAAATATGACTTAACATAACATTAGAATAATCTCTATTCTCAATTTTTTTTTATAGCTGTTTTAAGTTGATATTTTTGTTCAAACAAAGATTATAATCTGACTGAACTTCGCTCAGAATCATTTTTTCGAATGCAATGGTTTATCAATGCATTCAAATTCTAATTAAAATAAAACGCTATGATTCGCACACCTGTATCCTTTGCGGCTGGAGTTTCAGCTCTTTTTTTTGATATTATTTTGTCAAAATGTTAGTTTTCGTAAAAAATTTAGATATATTGTCCTTTTTGGTCGTTTTTGCACAAGGTAAGTTCAAATTAAAAAATTTGAAAAATGTCACAAAAAAAGTACTAAGTATATCTACTTTACTACCAGCAACATACTCTGTGAAAGTATGAGCATTATTTTTGATAGAAAAATTATCTTATAACATAAAAAAAATTTAAAAAATGACACATCGTTGTAAAACCAATACATTCTAAGCTTTGATCAGAATCTGTATTTTTATAGCTTATACTTTCATCTTATGTCTGTAAAATTATAAAATACAAATTTTATATAACTTACATGGAAATCTTCTAATTTTTTCTTTACTATAAAGTGTAGATCAACAACTTGTTCAATGCCATATTGTTTAATTGATTTTTCCAAAATATCGGCATAACTTGAATTTATTAAATGTATTTCAAACTTAGTAAAACGCTGTAATGAATGAATAGGAGAAAGCGAAATCTAAGAGAAAAAAATATTGCTTTAAGAAATTGTGATATTTATTTCTAATGTGCAATGTAATGTATAATTTAGTATAACTTACTGTTTGGCTTATCGGAAGATAAATGAAAGTACTCAAATACACATAACATATTAAATTATACCACTTCATTTTAGTTATAATAATGCAATTCAAATATAAATAAATTATATTAATAAATGTGAAATGAAATAATTTAGTTTTTCAGAATTTGCTTATATACCATTGCAGGGTATTATGTAAATTTTATATTTATAAATTATAATGGATTGCATTACAGTAAGTTACAATTCAAAAAAATAGATATGTAACCTTGTTATAAATTAAAATTATCAAAAAAATTATATCAAGGAAATAATTATTACATTTTATATAAATCATATTATTTCAAAAACTGCATCATATTTTAGAATGAAGATGCAAAAACATGATATATTATATCGAGTTTTCGGATCATAATATGAAATGTATCAAATAATATATTTTTTTTATTCTATAAAATATTCTTATGCTATTGATACATATTCTCATATTCATTATATTAATTTTTGAAATGATTATGATTTAATTCTTAAAAATGTATTTCATTTATTAACTGATAAAAATATATCAACTTAATATAATATATATATATCATTTGAATAACTTTATAACTCTGTGGCTATACAGGGTGATACAAATAACTTACTACAATCATTTTCTCAGTTAATTTTAATGTTTTTCCATTTTAGATTCTGCGCGTTGCGAAGAATGTATTGGTTTTATAATAATGTTTGTCTTTTTTCTTTTTTAATTATGAAGACACTTTTACTACCGGAACAAATGCTCACGAATAGCATATGTTCCGGTAGAAAAGTGGATGTAGTTGGTACTTTATTTTGGTCATTTTTCGAATTTCTCTAAATGGACCCTATGTGTTAGAAAAAACGATGAATAAATGACGAATAAACGGCAATATATTTATCAATACCTACATTATCTGACTGAACTTCCCTTAGAATCGTTATTTCGAATGCAATGGTTTATCATTGCATTATAATTCTAAGTTTAAATACTATGATTTGCACAAAATGCGGAAGGAGTATCGGAGGAGTTCTTTTTTTTTATAATATTTTATGTCTTTGACAATTGATTTATATTTGATACATAGGACGAGTTTTTGCAAAGATTTTTATGTCACTAAAACTACGGTTCATAATTTCAAACTTTCCATACGACTATTCATTATATTATTATAAAATTTAATACGTATAATAATATTATTGTTCATGTTTTATTTATAAATATACTTGATCTGTATTCGTATTTCGTATTTTATTTTTATAGTAGTTAACAGTTTTATTTTTTTATAGTAGTTATTGTTAAACGTTTATAAATCCACGACTACTTGCTATTGTGAGGAGAGATTTAGGTATTTAATTAATTGTGTTTATCATCATAATAGGATACTAAATTGGAATAATGATTACGTAAGATATATTATTATCATTTATTAATTTATCACAATAATGTAATAAGTCATTGACTCATTGTATTACCTACATATTTTTACACATGACCAATGATCAATAATTTGTTGTAACCATTAGTTCATAACTATTACATAAATATTAAGATGCAAAAACCTGATATATTATTATTATATCAAGTTTTCGATCATATAAAATGTTTCCAATAATATTTTAAATTTAACAAAATATTCTTACTCTATTGAAACATATTCATTATATTAATTATTTGAAATTATAATCGAAGATGAATTAATTTTTAAATATGGTTTACACACATTTACTGAAAAGAATATATCAACTTTGAACTTAATATATATAAAATTTATTTGAATAACTCATATGACTCAATGGCTATACAGGATGATCCATATAACTTACTACACTCATTTCTCAGTTAATATTAATGTTTTTTCATTTTATTTTTTATTTTTTAACAAAATATTTGGTGTATATTACACTATATTTTTACATAAAAAAAAAACATTTTTATAATTTTTTTTCCGTTTTTATCGTTTTTTGTAATATTTTAAAAATAATTTCTGTGAATAATTTTTCATTTATGTCAATTCGTTTTTATAATAATTGTCTTTGAAAATTCATATATATTTACTACATAGGACAAGATATGACCAAGATTTTTATGTTACTGTAACTATGGTACACACTATTAAACTTTCCATACGACCATACATTATATTATTATAAAATTAAATACGTATAATTGTGCATGTTGTATTTATAAATACTCCTAATCTGTATTCGTATTTCGTATTATATTTTTATAGTGGTTCACACCATTGTGGTATTGATAAACGTTAATAAATCCACGACTACTTGCGATTGTGAGGAGAGATTTAGGTATTTAATTAATTGTGTTTATCTTCATAATAGTATACCTACTAAATTGGAATAATGTTTACGTAAGATAATATATTATTATCATTTATTACTATTGTAATCAGTCATTGACTCATTGTATTATCTACAATTTTTTCACATGACCAATGACCATAAATTGGTTGTAACCATAAGTTCATAACTATAACATTATAAACTTAACTTTTCTTGAAAATCAAATAATTATATAATAGTTTTCACGTGCTAATTGTTTGCCATATAGTGATATACTGATATTCATTATACAGTGCCAACACTAATATAATTTTCAATTGAATTGTTTTACCCTTGTTTAAATAAAAGTAATAGTTTAAATTTGAGACATGAAGTTTTAATTTTTATAATTTGTAAATATTTGGAGCTTGTATTAATGACTATAGTTAGGTTAGGTTTTGGTTAAGAATGAGATAACTCATACCTATGTCAATATTTTTATTTTCATAGATATTTTTCTTTCATTAATCATTTGTAGGGCATATTTATTTAAAAAATAAATGCCTAGATACATATTATGTAATTTTATATGAGTATATAATTATTTAGAATGGAAATTAAAAATTTATTATTTCATATTTCATTGTCGTATAAATTAAGTATCTAATTATTAAAAAAAAAAAAAAGAAGAACTGATACTACTGTCGTAAGGGATACAGGTGTGCTGATCATAGTGTTTAATATGAATGGGTACTTCAGTAAAATTTTCACACCTTAATACCAAAAATTGCCAATTTTATCAAATATTATATACGTAAAAATGAGAATTTTACGAAATATACAAAGTCTTATATTTTGGAAAAAAATTAACCAAACGTATCCAAAATTTTATCACATATATATACTATATATATATATATATATATATAGTAGCTATGTGAACACCAAATAAAAATTTCAAGTCTCAAATCTTTAAAATTGCCCGAGTAATTGTGAAATATTGAAATCGAATTCGTCGAAATTTCATTTTTCGCGAAAAATGCCGTTTTTCGTCATTTTTTCGCCGTTTTTTTCTGCCGTTTAGGGTCAATTTTGAGAAATTCGTAAAATGACCTAAATAAAGTACCAACTAGATCCACTTTGCTACCGGAAATATACCCTATTCATGATAATCGGAGCATTATTTCTTGTAGTAAAAGTGTCTACAGAATAAAAAAAAAAAAATACAAAAAAAAAGAAAAAATTCACACATCATTGTAAAACCAATACATTCTTCGCTTCGCTCAGAATCTTAAATCGGAAATGTAATATTCACAATTAATTGGAACTGAGTTAAGTGAAATGTATTGAAGTTTAAATAAAATTTACAAAATTTTTTGTTAATTTTATTTTATATTATTATAAACATAATGTTAATATAATAAGAAAAATCCATTTAAATAGGTACTATTTACTAATATTTCGTAAAATTCACGTTTTTACGTATATAACGTTTGATAAAATTGTCAATTTTGGGCATTAAGGTCTGAAAATTTTACTGAAGTATACTTACATCATACTAGAATATTAGAATAATCCTTAATCTCAATTTTTTTTTATAGCTGTTTTAAGTTGATATTTTTAGTTCAAACGAAAATTATAATCTGACTGAACTTCGCTCAGAATCGTTTTTTCGAATGCAATAGTTTATTATTGCATTCAAATTCGAATTAAATTAAACGCTATGATTCGCACACCTATATCCTGTGCGGCAGGAGTATCAGCTCATTTTTTATAATTGCTTGTACTTATATTACAAATATTAACTTATAACTATATACATATACATAATATGAATAAACCAACTGAAAACGTTAAATCCAGTTAAAAATATCAATTTGTAAAATATATAATTTATTTTTATTTAAAACGATATTCATTTAAATTAATAGGTAACATAAAAAATAATTAAAAACATATTATCTTGTTAGAATAAAATAAAATTATTGAATATATTCATTTAATAATTATAATATATTATAATAATAAAGTGTGGAAATAGCATATATATGACAAATAATTTAAAAATTAATGATTAGTAGTGCATTCAAAAATTAGTAATTTTTAATGTTACAATAATAATTCAATGTA
>JAIUCT010008106.1:0-10724 GCA_021307375.1 Tetraneura akinire
CTTGATTTTTAAACATAAATAATTAATGAGAATCCAATTAAAATACGGTTTGTAATTGAAGTCCCGTCACGCGCACAAAGTCTGCTTAGGTAATCAAACGAATGTCAACATAAAGACACACTTGAACTGCAAACTGGCAGGCACAAACCTTTTCCGTGTTACAAAGCAAAATCTCTGGAAAACATTTATTATTATTTTTGTTATTATTATTATTATTTTTTTTTTTGTTATTATTATTATTATTATTATTATTATTATTATTATTATTATTATTTTTATTATTATTATACACAATCGTGTCACAATCTGTCTACAAATTTATTACCTATGTATATTTTGTGCCTAATAATATCATATTTTATATTCGAGTGAGCGAATCTTTAATTTTTATAATATAACTTTAAACAAAAAGATAAATTTTTGAACGGGTATTATCATTTGTCAGTAATAAATATTTCAGTCGTGGCGTGGAAGAATAATTATTACTTTATAATACATCGTCTGACGTCTATAATCAGTTTTATTATTATTCAAATAAAATTTTCATTGTGTTATTATTAAAATCAATACAAATGGAATTTTATTAATGTTTTAATAACTATTATTTATATTATATGTGTATGTAATATATATCGTACATTATGAACAACACGAGATAATAATAATTGTTATAATTTTAAATATAAACTCTAACATTTATAATATCAGTTTTACGGAATAAACTTCATCATATAAATTATATTATCATAAAAATATCTTTGTCTTGAGAAACTTTAATAAAATTAACTTTTACAAATATACATCAACGTTACGACAATATAATAAGATGTGAAATTCGATTACAAATCATTATTTTAACTTTAATTCTTTAATGTTATTTTATGCAATTTTATAAATCATATATATATAAAAAACATAAATTTTAATATTATTTGCTATTAAAAGAAAGATTTACATTTTTATTTTTATTTTTATTTGTAATAATAAAAAATTATAATAATGAAAGAACAACAACCTATTTAATAGTAGTTTTTAATTTGAAAAATGGTTATCTTTTAATTAAAAGCCAAAGCAAGGTATACACATTTTACACATATTTTTTAATATTAATTTTATATTGTAAGAAAGAATGAACTAATTTTTAATTCTGAGCGAAGCAAATTGGTTTTACAATGATGTGTATTTTTTTTTTTTTATGTAACACATTTTCGACTCAAAATAATGTTTCCGGTAGAATATGGTATGTTATAATATATTATGGACTTTATACTCGTATATTTGTGGTACAATTTTAGAACTCTTACGTTGAAATCTTAAATTGTTATTAAAAATGTAAAAATTTTAACCAATACCTATATTTGACTAAACTTCGCTTAGAATCGTTTTTTGGAATGCGATAATTTAGCATTGCATTCAAATTTTAATCAAAATTCAACACAATCCTCTTTACAACCGTATCCCCCTTTTACAGTAGTGTTGGCTTTTTTGTTTAATTTATAAAATATTTGCTTTAAATCTTATAAATTTAGTACAATAAAATACTTAGAAATACATAGAATTATTTGTTTTTGTAAAATTCACATAATATAAATATTTATTTAATTTAAAATTATTGTAACATATAGTTTACTCACAGTTCAGACATTATCAATCAACAGGTGTGCACCTAAAAATACAACAGATTTATATACATTATTTTTATTACATTTACTGGATATGTTTTAAAATAAGCTTTTCGTGGAATATAATTAGAAAAAATCTTTAAGATCTATACTTTTTCGTAAGATCCAAATATTAATAATTTAAATATAATATTATCATAAATTTCATAAGCAAGTTACATGACTATAAAAATATCAACTTTTTTTTTTGTTATTAAACATATCGAATAAATTTATATAACAATTAAATGCTAATAATTTATAGTTACTATATTTTTTAATATCGATAATTTTCTTAATTATAAAATTTTAAAAGATTAAATTTTATTACGATGAACTAATTCAAATTAATTTGTACGCATGTAATATTAGTTATAAAAAAAAAAAAAAAAATACTTAAAATATTTTCAATAGTCGTTTAATTCATATAATAATTATTCTTCAATGAACTACGAACACTGAAAAGGTTTGTGCTTTGGAGTTTTCAGATTCGGTTATAGACGATAAGAAAACATTATATTAAAATATTGTATTACATACGTTAGCAGAAAATATTATTATTGACCATAATTTTTGAAAAGTTCGATCCAAACAGGACTAGACACGGTGTGGAAATACAATTAAATTATTATACGTTTATCGAATTTCGTTCATAGTAATAAATTTATAAATTTCATAGAGAATATTACTTCCTTTTAGTTGAAACCAATTATCACATATTTTATCCATGTCAGGAATTTCGAAAGAAATATATAATAATATTGTGAAAATTACGTAATATCCTATTTTAACCGTCAATAAAATTCGATTAATGTTACTATTACACACGATAATATTATCAATAAGTCAATAATAATTTATTAATAGTTAATATCATTATTTTTACTCTTGGTACGTATTATATGTTCATGATAATTAATATAATACTGTTTTATTTTTTTTAGAAATAATTGTTAATATAGTCAAATATTTTTTGGTGAAACAATATAAAAAAATTAAAAAAAAATTAAATATATTATGTCAAAATTTGATTAAAGTAAATATCGTTGAATTTAACTTAATAATATTTTATAACATATTCCATAATTCAATAATAATAAAAAAATTAAATTGATTGATTTAACAATTTTTGTTTTTAATATTTGATACTTATATCTGAGCTTCGTTATACATTATCACGCTGCTACCGTTAAATGCATATATAAAAATGCAAAAAAATGATTAGGTCAAAAAATAAACGGTAATAAGTACCTATATATAACTATATTCATAATTTATGCAAAAATTAAACGAAGAAAACTACATTTTTTAATATTATTCGTTTATCGTCCAATAACAATTTTCAATCGATAAAATCGATAAATAAATAATTAAATACGTCATTAGAATAATTGATGAGGTCATAACGATGAATATTAATGAAATCTCCTAGGAAGAAACTCGGATTACTCTATTATAATATTAACGATTGTATTCGGTACCCGTACCGTTAACCGACGCGTGCAATATTGCGACAGACCGATTCATATGCGGACAAAACGCGTTTCTGACGAATTTCGTTTATTTTAATATTATTCGCATTTTATGCGATCAAAACCAAACGTGATTCTTATGAAATTATTATAATATACAGTACGAAATCCGAACGCGAACGCCTCTTATTCGTATACGACCCATAAGCGAGAGCGTGCATTTGATACGGTCGGAATATCGAGAACACTTTTGATGTTGCGAGTTTTAATATTATTATTATTATTATTATTGCTTGTTAACGTTATTATCCTCAAAGAATTTACGAGAAGTTAAAAAAAATAAAAAAATAAAAAAAAAATAAAATATTACTCTTTAGACGAGACTCGCGTGGAAGAAATACGCGTATTTCTCCCGCAGACGTTTTAGAACGATTCGAACACAATAACGTTAAACACAAGGAAAATTAATTTAATAATATAACAACAGAATATTTTAGACGGTTTACTTTATGAATATAGGCTATAGTGTGGATATTTATCGATGATTTTTTTTTAATGTTACGATATATTTATTCGTTGTCCTTGATTTATCAAGACGATATTATAATATTTTAGTTAGTGAAACGAGGTGACATAGAATATACTCGATGATAACATAATAATAATTATTATAATAACGCGTGTGAAACGTGAGTTTTCTAGAACGTTAGACTTAATCAGGTCATTAGTAACGTAATAAGTATCGTTATAATATTATAATATATCGGGTGAAAAAACGATTCATTCGTGTTACGTGCAAAATAATCCTCGAGTGCGTGTCGTTATTTTATTATAATCATGTAATACGAAGACGACGACGACGACGACGACGACGAGCGAGCGAGCGAGCGAATGAATAATATAAGATCAAAAATTATTTTTTTTTTTTTTTACGTTATAACCCGGTGATTTTGCGAGCTCGATTAAAGTAATAATAAATAATTTAAACGACGAGAAACTATTATAAAATGTAACGTCAAAGATTTATAACTAATTCGAATTAATCGAGTATTAGTATTCCAGGGATATTATAATAATTGATTTCGAATTATTAAAAGAGAAAACGAATTTTTTTTTTTTTTTAATAAAAACTACGCCTCGTTCGTTTTATATGTTATAATTTATTATTTAAAATTTAAAATTTAAACGTACAATTTAAAGTTTAATATTATTTAATCAGAGATACGTATTATGTGTAGGTACTTGGTACATGTTTAAATAATGAAGAACGTAATTCGTCGGATTCGGTAAATATTAATTACGCACTATGCGACCCTGGGAATACGATATTCCCTTTATGCAACACGACTGTCCTGAAGAATTCGATAATACCCATTGTAGTTTTCTGCAATAAATAACATTACGTTCAGATACGTCGTCATGACCATTACGTTTTTATCCAGTCTGAATTCCAATTTTATACAATTATTGTTATAATAAATATTAATTTTGATTTATCAAATTTAGCGACAATCTCATTACTTTGTGGAATTATCTGATTATAAGACATGGTATACTATGGTAACGTTTTTGGAATATAAATTATTATTATAATGAATTTGACCGTTATGTTTTATTTTACAACGTTTCAATGAGTATTACTATAATTTATATTATGTCTGAATACAAATTCGAAATATAATATTTAAAAAAAAATAAATATAAACCATACGACGGATTTAATGAATTTTATAATATTTGTAAACGGTATTTTCAATTAACTAAATAGATACGATTCAAGAGAAATACAAAATATCGGGATATTGGTAAACGGACAAAAAAGAAATGCGTAGATACCATACGTTTAATCACTCGTAAAGTTCTACGTACAATATTATCAAATAATAAAAAAAAAAATCCTTTTACATTTATTGCTCTTCTAGCTCTTTTTTACAATAAAATATAGATATTTTTTTGTACCATAAAAAATCATAATAATTTCTTATCTAAAAAAGTGTACCTGTAAATATAATATTTGGTAAAAGGGTATTTATTTTCTTTGTTCGGTGTTGATATTTTATTATTTACCTACTTTCGACATTGATTGCAATTTAAAAAAATAAAAAATAAAAAAATTAAAAAAAATAAAGATATAATAATTTTGGTACAATATTATAATTATATCATATAGGTACTAATAAAAATGATTGAATTAGAAATATCGATTTAATGTAAAAAACTTCGTGATTCTACGCGTATACAAATGTAAGTGTAATCGAATACAGTTATGACTTTACGAGTCATTTATAAATACGGAAATTATGAATAGCGAAATATCAATTAAAATTGGAAATGTTTTAATTAAATTTATTACATTATATTTCTATATAATAATACGATACAAGTATCCGTTATGAAATAGAGAAAAAAAAACGATTTCTTTTTTAAATTAAATTTAAAAATATAAAGTAGATATTTCGACAGCAAGATTAAAGTAATGGCACAAAAGCAAAGTAGTCTTACCCTGAAAAATCCAATAACAGGATAATATCATAGTAGGTACCTATACTAAAAAAAAGTCAGCGTTGTAAAATTTTCCAAACTATTTAAAATACTTAATTCAATATTAGTCAGTGTATTCTTACCTGATTTTATAAATTAAATATACTGTAGGATTACAAAATATTAAATTATTGCGTGTTATTTTTATTATAAGATGAATGAAATTACTTGTATACTTAATCAGTTATCGTATCGTTATCGTAATTAATAGATAGTGTAAAAATAAATTATAACATATATTTAAAAAAAAAGATACTCGATTAATTTTATTGTAAACCGAACAAGGACTTTCAATAAAAGAGACGAGCTGATACTCCTGCCGCAGGGATATATGTGTGTAAATTATACTGTTTAATTTTAATTAGAATTTGAATGCAATGATAAACCATAATGATAAACCATTGCATTCGAAAAAACGATTCTGAGAAAAGTTCAGTCAGATAATGTATAGGTATTGATTAAAATTTTGACATTTTTTTTATTAAATATTTAAAACGCATAATTTTATCACACATATAAGGACCATATAGATACACATATAGTGTAAATACCTATATCATACAAATTTGTGTCAATTTTATTTAATATTATTGTAAAATATTGAAATATAATAGAAAGAATCCACATAAATACTTTAAAATTTTAAATATTAATTTTACTGAAATTTCAACTTTAAACACCTATAATATAATTTGATATGATGTTAAGTAATATTTAAATATACTTTAGTAAAATTTTCAGACTTTAATGCCCAAAATTACCAAAAACAAATACTTAAAAACGATAATATTAAGAAATATTCAAAGTCCTATATTTTAAAGAAAAATTAACATAAAGGTTCCAAAATATTACCACATACATATAGTACCTATTTTAACAACCAATAAAATTTTCAAGTGTGTAATTTCAAAATTTCCTGAGTTATTGTCAAATATTGAAATCGAATTCGTTGAAATTTCAGTTTTTGTGCAAATGTCGTTTTTTCTACCGCTTAGGGTCAATTTTGAGAAATTCGAAAAATGACATAACTAAAGTACCAATTACATCCACTTTCCAATCGGAAACATATTCTTTTCGTGAAAATCGGAGCATTTCGGTTAGTAAAAGTGTCTTTAGAATAAAAATAAAATCGCACATCATTGTAAAATCAATACATTCTTCGCTTCACTCAGAATCTTAAATGTAATATTTTATACGATGAATATAATTTTAATAAGTGGTAAATGTAATAATATTTTGAATAACTTTATTACATTTAAAAAAAAAAACGTATAAAGAGTTATAAATCATATATTATCTTAATGTTTGTTACTGATTTATTTTTTATGATATTGTCTTCGAAACGACGTCTCGATGATATTATTGAACATTCAATTACATTAGCGACTTAAAAAAAATAAAGTCGTTCTTTCGTGAAATGTTAAGCTTTCCATTAAGCACAAGGCCGTGAGCTTTTGTAAATAAAACAGGTTATATTATATTAATAACCATTTACGTCACCAAATTTTTGAAAATTGCCAAAAAGCAAAGAACGCGTGTTATACATATTCCGTCGTAAAAGAAACTATAAATTTCGTTATTTCCGAATTTTTTTTTTTATTTAAAACAATACACGATTTTTCTTTTCTAATTTAAAAATTATAATATAATTATTCGTAAGTTGACTGATAAAATTGAATAATCAATAAATTATAACAATTATTTAATACTATTTATTGATAGAATTTTAAACGAGGAGTTTATTTGGATTTTTCGATTTGTTTGGTCAGCTCTTTTAATCGATTATTCACGATCACGACTATAATGATATTAGTATCGTTATGACATCATAATGACCATATTATGTACTTAAAATCATGCACATGTTATACGAACGGTATCGATGTGACAGACGACTTAACAATTTCGATAAGATTTATTCAATTTATTTTTATTGCTGTTAATAACCAACGGCAACGTTACTACTAAAATATTATTATTATCAAGGACAATCCGATCGGGGTAATGGGGGGTAATGGTGTCACAACCCCAGTCGGAATTTTTAAACATTAGTCGGCAATCGTCAAAATAATTTATTTATATTTATTATAAAATTTTTGTATTTAAAACATAATTAAAGTTATTAAATAATTTAGAACTCACAAAAATTAATTTTTTTTGTATGTAAATTTGTAGTCGGCAAATTTATGGTAACACCCCCCACGATATTTTTTTAAGATCGTCCCTGATTATTATAATACGATCGTTTGTATTATTACACGTTATGTGACTGTAATGCCACGAATTTATGTATTTTAAAAATTAAACGTGCCGTTGTAACAAAGCAGTTAAATTTAACACAATTTACCTATAATAACATATTCGAGTGAGATTAATTATTTTGAATGTGATATAATTATAAAAGAAAGGCGTTATATTAATGAAATATCTATTGTGTGCGGTAAATTTGAAAACATCTTTGGGTCGATTGATGTCTCATTAATTCGGTTCGCTTTATACCCATAAATAATTAATCAGTTTAGTGTTTAAATGATAATATTATCGCGTGTATGAAGATACGAAATGAAATCCGGATTCTTCTATTAAAAAAAATAATCAATATCGAAGAACATCGGAAATATAATACGACGTGACCTCAACGAATTAATTGCGTATTACACGAATATTTATAACGTTATATTTCGTGAAAAATATTATAATAATAATTATTACTATACCTCTACCTATTTTTTCGTACCTACCTTATTTCCATTTTTCTTCTTTATACACTGCGCCGCTCGCGTTCCCTCTAGACAAATGGGTTTGTGGTGTTGTGTACGGTATTTTTCCTTTCTTTTGTTTTTATGTTATATATTTAAATATTATTTATGCATTCGTGTTTACCCCGAAATACAACACAAATACTTTATTTACATAAGAAACGTCCGAAAGAACTCGAAACAAACAAATCTGTTTATATTATAATTTCGAATAAAAATAATATAATATTTAAAATTCGATTAAATATTCAAATATTTCAATTATTGATTTTACGGATATTATATTATATTCATTCGTATAACTGTATGTAAAATTATTATCAAACTATTTATTAAAACATATGATTCTGTGTACACACACACACACACACACACACACACACACACACACACACACACACTTGCAGCACGCACGTTATTTATACCGTAATATTATAACCTAACTTTGGTATAAAATAATTGTGCATAATAAAAATATGGTTATAACGTATAATATAGTTATATGAGCGATAAAACTTTTAGAATTGACTATAAAAAATAAAAAAAAAATAATAAAATATTCAATTATTCTGTTGGTTGTAGGTAATAATATTAGCGTAAAAAAATATTTTGTACGCAAATTAAAACTTTACAAAAAAAAAAAAAAAAAAAAAAAAAAAAAAATAATAATAATATATCTTTCCGTATGATCTTGTTTTGTTTAAATGACAAAAGTTACGATTACAATTAATACGAAATTAAACAATTTTATTTTTTACTGCGATTCAAATATTTTAAATTTTTGTCGTTTCAGACGTACCTACGAATAACTAAAAATTTTTATTTAAAACAAATTTATTTATTATTTATATTTTACTTTTAAGTCTGTTCAGAATGTTTATACAAAGTATAATAGGGGTAATTTTTTTTTTTTTTTTTTATACTATTGTCAACAATTTTTATGCTATCACATACATCAGTTTTACCTAACGGTGTTCTCGTTGTTTATCTATTTTAAATAACTTATATTTTAATATGGTTCATATTTTTATCACGACGAATAAGCATAATGAACGAAAATAGAATAATATGATATTTTTCCCTCAATAAAGTCATCGTTATTTCTAGGGTACGTGAACATTGAAACATAGGACGATGAAAAATGAAACTTTAACGTATTCTGTAACATGATAAACTATTATCACTAGAAAAGAACAAAAATATATTTTATAATAATGTATATAGACAAAATACATGAAATATATGACATAAGTATTAAGTATACCTCTATTTCATAGTAACGTTGTTTTCACATTTTGTGTTTTTTTTATCATATTATATTTCATTACGATAATTTTACAATTCAAACATCGGAATGACTGTGGAATTAATAAATTAAAAATTTATTCGTTTTAAAAAAAAAAAAATTGAATTCATTTTCGTTTCTTCGGTGATCAAATCGTTTTCATATCGTAATTTGCATAACTTTGGGATACTTATCATGTGCGTATATTAAACTATATTTAGAAATAACTTCCCCGTGTAGTACAGAATTATTCGAAATATGTGATATACCTAACGTGAAGTCACTTATTATAAAAAAAATATTGATTTTAGTTTTTGGTTTTTACATAAAATCTCTTCTGCGGTCAGGCATTCGTTATGTCGTATCGCTATGAAATATTATATTATATTAAAATTCGAATTAATATAAAATATATTTTTTTTTATAACATAATATTAAAAAAGGAAAACGTTATTTTTCATGTATCGCTTAAAAAGCGTATAACGTTTTCTCGTATACATACTTTATTATATAACCTCGTTATGATATATTTTGTTATTGTTTATACCGTCTTGATTTCGAGACAAAATTAATGAACATCAATTTAATAACGATGAAATGTTTCGAGTTAAAATTTCATCAAATCATATATTATACATGCACTATAATATGACGTCATGTATAGAAATTTAATGAAATTTAATGTAATTACATTAGTAACGTACGCCTACAATAATAATGTACTTTGTTGGCAACGTCTCGTTAATCAACGACATTTATATAAAATATTCATATTATTAAATTAAATTTTGTTTTTAATCGTTCAATACTCTTCTCGTCCACAAAATATTCTAATAACTATTACAAGTTATTATAAGATTTGTCGAATTTAAGCGGTATAATCATATTAAATAACATTTAATTAAAGTGTTTTCATATAACGATGCTATTCAGCTTTGATAAAATTAATTAAAGTGAGACCATTCTTATCGGATCTATTAATTAATTTTTTTAATCATTTCATAGT
>JAIUCT010008107.1:0-20461 GCA_021307375.1 Tetraneura akinire
AATTTAGAATTATTAAATAAAACATTTAATTTAATTGAATTTGAGGAAGAAATCCCAAGTTCTAGTGAAAGAATAGGAACACGAAGTCAGTTAGATATAAAACATAGAGAATTAAAATTTGAGAAGAAACAAAAAAATAAAAAAATGACAGACAATAAGGAAACTGTATTTTTTAGATTAGAGGATGCAATAAAAATTATACCACAGTGTACAGGAGAGGATGATATATACCAGTTTATAAATGCATGCGATTTAGCTATAAATTCTGTAGATGAAAAAAATGTACCATTATTAATAAAATTTATAACTACTAAATTACACGGTAGAGCACTCGAAACAATTAAATATAAGGAAGCCACTAAATGGATTCAAATTAAGGGATATTTAACTGATGCTTTTGAAGCGCAGTATTCAGCACCAACTTTACAAATAGAATTAAATTCGGTAAAAATGAGAAATGGTGAAGATGTTAACAGTTATAGTAATAGGGTAGAGAAATTATATTATAAATTATGCAATTTAAATACGATGAATAAACCACCAAATGAGGCTAAAATAATATATAATACATTAAAAGAACAAACGTTAGCAGTCTATATAAAAGGATTAATAAAACCAATAAAAAATATTGTTAAAGCGCGAAATCCCAGTACAATTGAACAAGCTAAACAAATAGCAAAATCTGAGGAAATAGAATTTTTAGCCGAGCAGGAAATAAATGAAAATAGAAATAAAAATAATTATTCTAATAATAATTACAACAAATCACAATTTAATAAATTTAATTCACAAAACAGATATCCGCGTAATAATAATAATAGTAATCCGCAATTTAATAAATTTAACTCGTCCAATAATTATAATCCGCGTAATAATAAATTTAATAATTATAATAATAATAACAATAATAATATGAGACCATCGTTTAACCCAAATAGAAATAATAATAATAATAATAATAATTATTCACGAAATAATAATAATAATTTTAACAATCAAAATAATACAATAAAATGTTATCACTGTAACGGAGCGCATTACGCAAATCAATGTAGAAATAGACCACATAATAATATATCTTATAATAATAATCGACCGCCAAATAAATCACCATTTAATAATAATTTTACGCGACCCCCTACTAACTATAATGTGCGAATAATAACTTGTACGTATTGTAACCGGAATGGACATAATATAGACGAGTGCTATTTCAAACAAAATAATGAGCAATTTAATAATAATAACAGAACTAATGAAAATAATAATAATTATAATAATTATAATAATCAAAATAGTAATAATTATGATGATCAAAATAATAATTCGGGAAACGAAATAGTATCGGACGCGGTAGGCGGAGCCCGTTCGATAAACCAAATTTCCGTACACCCATCAGAAATTGCTTCCACATCTACTCAGAATTAAAAGAAAATCATATTGTATGTAAATCCTCAGCTAGTAAAAACGATAAATTAGAATTACTCATTGATACAGGAAGTGAAGTAAATATAATAAAAATAAATTGTTTAAAAGGAGAATTAATGGTGAACGAAAATGAAAAAATTAGATTAAGAGGAATAAATAATAAATTAATAGAAACCATAGGAAAAATAAATATACAAATCATAATTAATAATAGTAAATTAATTGTAGAATTTCATATAGTACGAAAAGATTTTCCTATACCAAAAGATGGAATATTAGGATATAAGTTTTTATCGGAAAATAAAGCAATGATAGACGTATATAATAATAAAGTAATAATGAATAATGACGATTTAATTAATGAAATAAAAAACGAAATTCGAACTAATGAAATAAAAAACGACTATTTAATAAATAATGAAATAAAAAATAAAAATTTAAGTAAAAACATAATTAATTCCGAAGATAGTTTTATATTAAATCCGAGAACGGAAACAATAATTGAAATACCGATAGCTGACCCAAAAGTCGAGAACAAAAATATTATTATTCACAAACAGGAAATAATAAAAAATGTATATTGCGGAAATGTGATAGGAAAAGTAAAAAATGGCAATATAATAATCAGTATGTTAAATATATCAGAGAATAAGGAACTTATAAAAATAGATAATTTAAATAAAATATTATATGAAAACGGAAATGATTATAGTATACACGCGATAAATGTCACTAATAATAATAATAATCGAATAAATAAAATTAAACAATTAATACGTAGTGAACATATGAATAATGAGGAAAAACAATCTATATTCGATGTATGTGAACAATATTCCGAAATATTTTACTTAGAAGGAGATAAATTAACTTTTACTAGCGCCGCCCAACATGAAATAAAATTGAAAGAAAACCAACCCGCGATATATCGTAGACCATATAGACTACCTCAATCACAACAGGAGGAAATCCATTCTCAAATTCGAAAAATGGAAGAAGACGATATAATAGAACCTTCCATGAGTCCCTGGAATGCACCGTTATTATTAGTTAAAAAGAAATTAGACGCAACAGGAAAAGAAAAGTTTCGCATAGTAATTGATTTTAGAGCATTAAACGAAGTAACCTTGAACGAATTTCATCCATTACCTAATATTACCGAAATATTAGATCAGTTAGGACAATGTCAACTATTTAGTGTTATTGACCTAGCATCGGGATTTTATCAAATACCGTTATCCGAAACATCGCGAGAATTAACAGCATTTTCGACTAGTCAAGGTCATTGGCATTTTAAACGGATGGCGATGGGAATGAAAACTTCGCCAGCTACTTTTCAAAGATTAATGAATAACGTATTAGCAGGAATAATAGGTATAAAATGTTTGGTTTATTTAGATGATATTATAGTGTATGGTAAAAATTTACGGGATCATAACAACAAATTAATAGAAGTGTTCGAACGATTAAGAGATAATAATTTAAAAATACAACCGGATAAATGTGAATTTTTAAAAAGAGAATGCGTATATTTAGGACATATAATAACTGAACACGGAATTAAACCAGATAAAAATAAAATAAAAGCTGTATTGAACTTTCCAATACCAACCAATATAAAGGGTATAAAATCATTTTTGGGATTATCGGGATATTATAGAAAATTTATAGAGTCATATAGTGGTATAGCCAAACCGTTAACTAATTTATTAAGAAAAGATATAAAATTTGAATGGAGTGACGAATGTCAAAAATCATTCGATAAATTAAAATCAATTTTATGTACAGAACCAATATTAAAATATCCAGATTTCACTAAAACCTTTATTTTAACAACAGACGCGAGTAATAAAGCATTAGGCGCAATATTGTCACAAGGAGACATAGGTAAAGATTTACCTATTGCTTATGCATCTCGTACATTAAATAAATGTGAATGTAATTATAGTACAACCGAATTGGAATGTTTGGCAATTATATTCGGAGTTAAACAGTTTAGACCGTATTTGTACGGAAGAAAGTTCATTATTTTAAGCGATCACAGACCATTGACATGGTTATTCAATTTAAAAAATCCGTTATCAAAACTCGCTCGATGGCGAATACAATTAGAGGAATACGATTACGAAATTCGATATAAACCGGGAGTACAAAATTCTAACGTAGACGCGTTAAGTAGAATGTATACGATTGAAGAAATAAAAAATGATAGTTACGCGAATTTCCTTAATAAAATTGAAACTACATTAATCACAAATAAAAATGTAAAAGAAATAGTCGGAACCTTAATTGATACACCAAACGAATATCATATAGTATCGGAAATAGCAAAACAATATAATTTTAATACCGGAATAAATAAAGAATTAAAAATTAAATACGCGAATAATAAAATATTGCCGCCGAGTAAAATAATAGGCGACATTAATTACTATAAACACGATAATCGATATATAATATTCATGGTCGTAAAAAATAAAGATAAACAAATAACAACGTATGAAAATATTTATATATCATTAATAAATTTAAAACAGTTTTGTGAAGAGAATAATATCCGTAAATTATCAATGAATAAATTAGGTCAAAAAGATAACCTAGATTGGGAAAAAATCAGGTCAATGTTACGATATATATTTCAAAAAACTAATATAGAGATTTTAATTTGTACGGATAATGAATATACGAAAGAAGAAAAATTAATTATATTAAAACAATTCCATGATTCTAAACTAGGTGGGCACTTAGGAATAAATAAAACAATTAAAAAAATAAAAAAACAATTTAAATGGGTAGGTATGAAAGATGATATAAAGGAATACATAAAAAATTGCACGTCCTGTCAGAAAAATAAAATAAGTAATAGGAAGGTACAGCAGCCTATGGCAATAACAACTACGAGTTCTAAACCATTCGAAAAAATATTTTTAGATATAGTAGGACCTTTGACAACCACCTTATCAGGTAATACATATATATTGACAATGCAGGATGACTTGACTAAATATTCGCTGGGAGTACCAATACCCGATCATCAGGCTAATACTGTAGCAGAGGCTTTTGTGATACATTTTGTATGTATTCACGGGATACCTGAAACAGTACTAACCGATCAGGGTACTGAATTTCTTAGTGGAATATTTACTGAGGTCTGTAAATTATTGAAGATAAATAAAATAAATACCAGTCCTTTTCATCCACAAACAAACGGAAGTTTAGAGAGATCGCATAGAACTTTAGCCGAATACTTGAGACACTACGTAGATAAAAACTTAAATAATTGGGATCATCTATTACCATATGCATTTTTCGTATATAATTCAACTGAACATACATCCACGAATTATCAACCATATGCATTGGTATATGGACGGGATGTAGAAATTCCTATAAAATTAAAATGTGACCCAGAACCTAGATATAACTATGATAATTATCTTTATGATTTAAAACAAAATTTACAAGAATCACATAAAATTGCGAGAGAAAAATTGATAAAAAATAAAATAAAATCTAAAGAAGGATATGATCAGAAGGAAAATTCTATAGAAATACATGTAAAAGATTTAGTGTTATTAAAGGATAATACACAAAAGAGTAAATTAATTTCATTATGGACAGGACCATTTGAAGTCTTAGAAGTAGTAGGAAACGAAAATATAGTAATAAAAAAAGGAAGGAGAAGTGTAACAATACATAAAAATAATGTAAAAAAATATTACAATGATAAAATAAATGATTAAAATAAAATTTTTTATAAATAAAATAAAAGTAATTTAAATTATGATTATAACTATAAAATGTTATTATAAATAAAATTAAAAATAATGGAAATATATTATTAGACTGATGGTGTGTGGAATAATGGTAATGGGTGACGAAGACGCAAACTACACGCAATATTTTACTATTGAGAATTTCGGTGTGAACCAACCTGGAATATACTTTGAAAATTATGGACCAACTAGGATTATAGGAGGAGAATATAAATTAATAACATACTTATCATTGGTTGAATATAATTCAAAATATGAAGAATTAGGGGAAAACATTATTAAATTGACTAATAATTGCAAGGAAATAGAAAAAATTACGCCACTCTGTAATAGATATCAAAGTATTTTAGTGAAACTATTTAATGAGATAACAGTACAAAAAGAAAGAATGTTCTTATCATTAGGTGAAGTTGAAGAAGAAAAAAATGAACAGGCAAGACGAAAAAGAGGATTAATTAATTTTGTAGGATCTGCAATGAACACACTATTTGGAGTATGTGATGATAATTGTGTACAGGGAACAACAGAAGCAATAAAGAAAACCGAAGAAAATGGGGGAAAAATTTTACACATAATGAAAGCTCAGACGACAGTGGTAAAAGCAGCAATAAAGAAAATAGGAATAACTACGGAACAGACACAATTAATATATGATGATTTACGTAATAAAGAGCGAATATTATATGAAACAATGGGGGCTATATCGAATACAACTGAACAGTTAGAGGAAGTGTTACAAACAACAGAAATACAAAACTTATATGCATTATTGACTAATCAGTATGCGTACGAAACTGCGACGATAAACAATATAGTAACAGCAGCCAGAGGAGGAGTAATACACACAAGTTTAATGACACCACAGGATATAGCCAAAACACTAAAGGAAATATCATATCGGTTGAGGAATAAATTACACATACCTATGGGTACAAAAACCACGGAACTATATGAATTACAAAAAATAAGAGAAATAACAGTATATTACAAAAACGGACAAATTATATTCATAACAACCATACCATTGGTAACAGATACAGAACTAACAATGTATAACTTAATACCCATACCAGTAAATAGACCAAACTTAGGATATGACGTAATATTAGTAATCGAAAATCCTTATATCGCAATCACAAAAAATAGAAAACAATACATAACGTTCACAGAGCAACAAAAATATGAGTGTAAAGAAACAAGACTATACAGAATTTGTACAACAACACAACCTATACAAGAAAATAACGAAACACCAATATGTGAAATAGATCTATTTAATAAACCAGAAATGGTGTCGGAAATGTGCAAACCAAAAGTGACATTTATTGACCGAAGTATTTATCATAAATTAAGATACCAAAATAATTGGATATACGTGGTAAAGGGAGACACACTCACAATAAATTGTTTAGATATACCAGAACCACAAATAAAACGAATAAATGGGACAGGAATAATAAAATTAATAAATGAAGAATGTCAGGTACACACTAAACAAGTAACATTAACACCTATAAGAGACTTAACTAACTTAAATTATATAGACTTTATACCCAAAACAAAAATGGAAAACTTATTTAACAAATTACCAATTAGTCCACATATAAAACTAAATAAATGGGATGATAGGAAAGAGATAAAATTAAGTAATTTACACAAAGTATCCAATTCAGTAGACGAAATTGAGAAAATGATAGAAAACGAGGTAGAAAGAGAACGTACAAATACACATAAGACAATTCATAACAACTTACTTTACATAACTATCGTGATATTAATAATGTCAATATTAGCATTAGTAATAATTTATATAATGACAAAAATGAGAGAAAAAAAATTGACACCAACTCTAGTCACAAGACACGTACGAATAGAACCCCAAACACAAAATTATGAATTAGGCCCATTGACATCACCACCACCACCACCATCACCAAGATAAAACAAAAATAAATATAAAAAATAAGTTATGTAAAATAAGGATAAATAAATAAAAAAAAAATAAATATTATAATAATAATAAATAATTGGTTGAATCAAAAACAAAAAAAAAAAAAAATAATAAATTTACAAAATACAAATTAATAAATTTTATTTTAGTTCACAGATCAAATTTATCATAGTGGATTTCGAATTCACTATGATAAATGGAAAGGATTTATTACTTGTATCTGGGGCTGTGTCAAACAGTTTGGACAAATATCAAATAGTAAAATTAATGGGAACACCATTAATTTTGACTACCTGTGGGAGAATTCAAGTATTCAAGAAGAGAAACCTAAAAACTCTTGTGCAGAACGTTGGGAGAATATTCCGAAACAAGCCAGAGTTGTTAAAACCATTATTGGGGCAGTTATATGATAGTGTATACTACCAGGGGGAAGCAACTCTGTCCTCGGTTTTTCTCGCAAAGTATCTGTACACGGATAATAGGATCCCTATATTGATATGCTGGAATGGTAGCACAGACAAAATAATTATAAAAAGGATAGTCACTACTGGTAGATATAAAATATTAGATATTATAGCTTATAGTGATGGTAATGATAGCAATTTTAACTTAAAACTAATGTATGAGAAGAAAGAAATAATCACAATACCAATAGGGTATGTAAATAAACAAGGAAGGATGTTAAAATTAGAGGAGACCCATAAAATAGTATGTACAGCACCACATGAAAATATAATAAATAATAATGCTCATGATCCAATTACAGATGTAATCTGGACTAAATGTCTATTTAATCATATAATTACTCAATTAAAAGCTAAAAAACTATACAATATATGTAATAAATTAATCAAAAAAAAAAAAAAAAATGAACAAATATAATAATGGACCTTAAAAAAAAAAAAATGTATTTAATTATAAGATAATATTTTATAAAAATGTATTTAATCATAAGATATTTATTTTTATAATAATGAAAAAAAAAATAATATAATAATAGTATGTTTGTCTATGTATGGGATTTTTGTTTTATATAAATTGGGAATATAATAGTGGGCATTTAGTTTGTAAAAAAAAAAAAAAGTTTAAAAAAAAAAATGTATAACCTATTGAAAGATTTCTGTCTTGCAGACATAAACCTTTTTCTTTGTGGGGAGGTGTTACGATCCGACATATTACAACGGATATAATACGATTATAGTTATTTTATTAGATTAAGTATATATTTTATATTATATTTTATATTATCTATATATGAATATTATTGGAATTAGAATGAGTCACAGGATATTATGTTAGCCTGGCTTGATCTTGATTATATATTTTTTATATAATTTTATATTATATATACATATAAATTGTTGTGTAATACTAAGAATTACCAAATTAATAATCATTATAACACTGTAAAATATGTGAAATATACGGGATGTAAACAAACGACAAATGTTAACCTAGTAACCTAGTTACCGGACGTTGTGTTAGCCTAGTCAGCTAAATTATCATTTTTGTTCTTGTAAATTAAAATTAAAACACAGGAAGTTGTTATAACAAAATATGATGAAATGTAATCATATCCCGTACTGAGCAATTTCCATAACGACAAATGTGACAACAACAGGAAGGCGAGAGGCTATAAAGGAGCCTCGGGACAAAAACACAAACCAGACGACCAGACGACCCAGCAGAGACAACCACTGAAGACCTGGTGCAGACAACCACTGAAGACCTGGTGCAGACGACCAGCTGAGACGATCCATAGCCAAATTCAAAGACACTTAGAACATTTTATTGTCAAACAGTTATTAATTTTATACTAATAAATATTCGAATTAAATATTAAATAAATGAATTAAATATACCTAACTACCGAACATAATTGATTGGAACATATTGGTTGAGTTGGCACGCAACAATATATTAAACTTAAAATATAACTATTACATATTATTTTATTTTCATTTATGTTTATATAAATTTTTACTTTATAGAGTCATTACAATTTTATATTACAAAAATTGTATGATTGCATTAAATTCATATGAAATATTCTTTTTTTTTTTTATAAACTAAAGTTTAAAAAATTACTCTTTATAATAATTACCTAATATATAATTGTATATATAAATAAATTTTAGTTGCATAGGATAGGTACTTATAATGTGATTGTAATTTTAAATAATAGTAATTAACAATTTTTAATATGAAACATTTAAGAAATTTAAAATCAAAGTCTTCCTCAAAGTTATAAAATGTATGTAAATTGCTGAATCTTTAAATTATGTAAATAATTAATTAAACAATCATTAATTATGTGATTTTTTTTATTGCCAAATTTGTATTCTATAAGATGTTTCAAATTGGTGTAGTAGGTTTTAAAAAGATTTTAAAACATATGTAACATAATTTAAGAATTAAGATTGTATTAATTAATATAATTAAAATTAGTTGAAACCAAAAGAACCAAAAAATGTATAGTACTTAAAGAATTAAGTTAGATAATCTTTTATTATAGAAATATTTATGAACTGTATAGTGTAATACAATAAGTAAATGTGTTAATTTAAAATATATAAATTAAAGACTTGTGATACGTTATTAAAAGTGTATCCAGTCATACCATTTCATAATTAATATTTTAATTAATATTATTTATTTAAAAAAATATTTAATTATATTGCTCTTTGTACAATAATAATTAGATTAAAATTGAAAACACAATCAACATTAAATATTTTTGAGTTTTGACCAGGAAATGTATAGTACATTTAATTAAAACATATACAAAGTGTTATGTATAATGTATTATTATAATATTTGTAAAAAAAAATGTATTAATGTATTTTCATACTTTCAATAAATATAGTATGATATTTTATCATGGCAATGGACTAGTGTAACTTCAGTATTAAGAAGAAGTTTAAAAAATATAAATATATGTTACTTTAAATAAGCATTTTTTTAAAATTTAAAATCATTTGCAATTCTTGTTACAGATTGAAATGTTTTGTCATTAACAGTAGATATTTCATAAAAATATTTTTGTACGAACAACCATATTTGTTCTGCTTGTATCGGGCATTTATAGTTGAATGTAAAAAATTATTTAAAACATGTATCTATAGCTTTAAGTGGTGTTTCAAGTTTGTAATAAACATCATTTATTATAACAAAACTTTCTAGGTTTCTATCATTACTACTTACAATATCGCCGATAATTACTATATATGGCTGAACTGTGAGTCCAAGAGTTGCATATTTTTCTACAGTTGCTTGATGAGTGGTTTTTAAATCATTAGCAATCTAAAATAAATGTTTAAAATTACAATTAATAAACTAATTATTAATTGGTGAAATAATATAATATAGGTTAAGAAAAACGATAACATATAATAATAAATTTAATAAATGCTGAAGTTTGCTCAATTTTTGAGGGTCTAAAAGTACCTCTCTTGGCAGTGCCTTTTTTAATTTTTAATGTGATTGAAGGAAAAATTTTTGGATATAACCATAATGCAGCAAAATCATCATTTCCTACAAATTAAATTAAACAATTAATGCTAATTTAATAAAACTAAATAAATATTAATACATATACAATATACATATATTAAAAGAAATATCACTTTCCTAGTTTAGTAGGATTTTTTAATTCCTCAAACATTTCAACTGCTTTAAATACTTTTATGTAAATCAAATTCTTATTTAATTATTTTTCAAGTTGAATTTTAAAAAAATCAAATTTTGTAAATAGATTCATACTTTGTGTTGAATATAAATATTTAAAATCTAAGTCAATCTAAATCAAAAAAGACATGTAATAAAATTGTATTAATAGGCATTTTCACACAATTTTTAAACGAAAATTATTAATTTAACAAATATTTATTTCCAAAATATAATTTACTAAGAAAGGGCCGTATGGACTTCTCAAGGCAGGAAATAAGTTAATTTGGTTTTCTAATTTATTTTTTATTCTATATAAAGCAGATTTTCCCCTATTTCATAGACAATATGTTTTGGTTCTGAATTATTTTTTAACTATATTATTTGATCATCACATGCTATAATTTGATATTTAAAAATTAACAAAATTGGAATAAACGTTTAATAATATTAATATAAATTATTTTTATGTTTAAATTGTTATTTAAATAATATTTTTCATTATTAAATAATTATTAATATTTTATAATATTTGTTTATGAGTTTATAATTATTGATTTACCTTCATTTTCAAAATTATTTTTTTCAATATCAAAGTTATTATTAATTATTGATGGTTTAGGATAATAAAACATTTGTCTAATAGTTATTTTTATGTTACAGTACTTATCGTATAGTTTGCCTTTATTTGTATTTGACCAATTTTTTTCGTATGGAATAAAATAAATTGCACTTAGGTCCGAAGGAAATAATTCTTCTATACCTATAAAACATAAAATTTGACTAAAAAATACTTTATATAAAAAAATTAAATCATAATAAAGTTTCAAATTATAGAAAATAATAGGTATATAATCATTTTTATCTTTAGCTAAGTCTAAGAATTTTTGTTTAGTAATTTTTGTATTATGTAAATCCTTTTGTATTTTATGTTTAATTATAACAGATGCTAAGTTGTTTCTCATTAAATTATTTAAGTTCTTAAATATATCATAATAATTTTCAATTATTCCCCCATCTGTACATGAATTTAATATATTTTTTATATTCTCCGAACTGTTAGAAGATACCTGCAGTAATTTTATATAATACTTATTATAGAATATATTAAATGTAATAATGTAAAATAATAATAGTATATTAATGTATATATATACCATATTTGAATTTTGGATTTCATAATTTGGATTATTTACATTTTGTGTTGTAAAGGTAGAATTTTCTTGAATTACTTGAAATTTGATTTATAGAAAAAATAAAGTATTATAAATTATATTTTTTTAATCCTACATTAGTACACTACATAATTTCATATGAAAACATTTAATTACAATATGTGTTGGAGAAATTTGAAAGTAAAAGGTTTATTTTTTAGTTTTTTACAATAAAAATAGTTAAATTATGGAGTGTATTGAATTAAGTACCATAATTTTATCATATTTAATTTACCATCAGCAGTGTATTCTGTGCCTAAGTTTGATATTTCAATAGGTAAGTTGTTAATATCAAGTTCATTATTATCTTTGATTATAAATAAACTGCTCTTCTCCCTTTCAGTTTCCATCTAAAGGTATAGGTATGTGATATATTTATAGTATTGGAACAAATTTAGGTATGAATAATATAACTTACTATTAACTTTTTATTTATTTCTAATTTTAAATTATTTAGAAATTTGACTCTTTTTGAAATTTTTGGAATTAACTCTTTGACCATTAGTTCGGTCAATCCCAATAATGTCTTTTCATCTATTCCTTCCGCTTTAAGAATAATTTAAAAATAATTAAATTAAGTAGGTATAATAAATTATTATATTTTTACTTTCAAACAGTTGAGTTAAGTATTCCATATCCCATTTAATAAGTATATTTTTTGTAAATTTATCTGCCATGAAGAATTAAATAGTAGGTACTAAAATATAAATCAATGTAAAAATTAATAACAATAATTTTTATGAAATTTTGTATTCAATAAATTAAAGATATAAAACAAATATTAATATATGTATATGTATTTAGTTCTAGTTTGAATATAAGTGGTATGTTACGTTAGTTGTCCTTGGACAAAAAAAGTTTAATTTTTGTTGGAACTGTTGTAAGCAGGAAATTTAATATTAATTTGAATCAACTTAAAACATTGAACAAAAAATGCTTATTGGGGAGGTGTCAAATACTCGTTCACGCACAATAGTGTGTAACAGAAAAAAGTTAAAAATTGCCTATGCATTACTCCTATGAATCTGAACGTACCGAAGGACTTAATATAATATCTATATTGAATTTATTATTTTTTAATGGATTTTACATGAATGATTTAAATTATTCCTGACAATATTATTTTCCCGATTTTTCTTGCCCTCCAATAAAGCATATTTCCATAATTGTGTTTTTATAATTATTATTGTATGTTAATACTATGTGTAAAATACGTTATTTATAAATAATAATAATAAAACTTAGTGATTTTCATGAAACAATAACATTGTTACATTACATGTAGGTATAATTTCCTGTTTTTTTTTTTTAATATATATAAGAACTTTTTAGATATTTATTCCGATTATTATATAATTTGCAAAAAATATAAGTATATAACGATATAAATATATTAATGTAGGTAAAATAGTTTCAGAAGCAATTTTAGAAAATATTATATTTTTTTATATTTAATTAGTAAACTTAAAATTTAAAAGTTCCATTTATAAAAATTACATATTACTGTTGAGTAGGATATAAAATATTAAAATCATCACATATCTATAATATTAAAAAAGAAAAATCAAATTCAATAATAACGTAATTTTCATTTTATACTTACTAATTCATAGCCTCTTGGACCTTTCAATATTGGCCAATTTTTAAAAACATCACATAATGTCACTTTGGAAGTTAATATTTCTGATCTTCTAATGTCATATGTAAAAGTCCACTTACTTCTCACTATATCAAAATTGGCAGATAGGCCCTCTTCTTGTAACCATAGTTTAGCATTTTGTAATTCATCTATAGGATCACAATAGTCAATAAGTTAATAATTTATTACTAATTAAATTTTTAATTATTTACATATGTAAAATAATTGATAAAATATTTTTTAAATAGCTAAGTTTTATGCTACCAAATAAAATATATTTTTTAACAATTAAATTAATTATATATTTTTATCATCACTACATTTGTTTATATTTATATTTTAAATATTGTTATTACCTGAGAATACAGGCGGTTCTATATGATTAGATAATTTCTTTTTTCTATCAAGTTCAATAGCACCAACACTTCTTAATCTCCTCGCAACATTTTTCCATCTTTCAATAAGCTTTCCTTTGGCGTGGCACTGGTGATTTCCTTCAGCTCTAGCTGGGATAAAATACACTTTTTAATTAAAATAAAAATGATTAAAAGTTACATTATGTATGTAACTGAAAAATAAAGTCACAATTTTTATTTTATCTTCATATACCTACTTATATAATATAATTCTGCACATTTTAAATGAAAATAGAGCATATAATTTAAAATAATTAATAATAAAATATTTATATTTATATTTATACCCATATTAAATTATTTCTAAGTTTATACATAATTATAAATAGGTATGTAAAATATATATTGTGTAATATTATTATGTAATGTAATTACTTACTTCATTTTCCTCTGGAAAAACTTCTACAACTAACTTTGATATTTTCCGGAAAAATAGGTCAGTACCCCTATAAAAAATATGTTGTTAGCAATGACAATTTTAAAAACTAAATTAATATACCTATAATATAGATCCTATACATATATGTTACATAATATAAAAATGAACGTTGAAAGATAGCTACAGATTTATCAAAAATTGTGTATATCAATAAGTTAAGTGATATTATATTATTAGGTACTAATATTTACCAATTTGATATTTATAATAACATAAAAGTATAACGATAATGAGCAAAAATACATAATCAAATTAATAAAGTTTTTCATATTTTTACCTAGTATTTCAATAGAATATTTATTTATTTTGATTAAATATAGATAAATAAACTACTTATGTTTTATACTTACTTGCATTTATCTTGAAATAGGTAATTAATTAAAAGCTTAGTAAGTGTATTTTGTGCGTCATCTGACAAACTTTCATTATTTAATTTTGAATCTGCTAAAATGTAATGGCCATCATTGGTTGAATGCAGTAGCTCTAATAGTGTCTTCAATAAAATTTTAAAAATTTTAATCTTTTATAAGTGATTTTTATTAATTTAATTATTTTTACTTGAATACTCCAATCCATTGGTTTATATGATCCATATTTATGGTGAAGATCCGAATTATTAATAGTTGATAAAGAAGTCTTAGATATCTGTGATGAAATACTATAAGGTGAATAACGATTTGTCTTCTCAATTGCTACGGTCTGAATATTATTAGATTGTTCTTTAAATTCTTGAACATATGATTCAATAGAAGTAGATATATCCTCTAAAGAAGCATTTGGATCCGGAAATAATGAATCATCATAAAATTCCTATGTCAATAACAAATTTAGTTTTGTATTGAATAATTAATCATTAATATCTGGTAACAATGTAACATTGGTACATGTTTTGTTATAAATCAACAAAATATACTAAAAAAATCATTAATTTTATTATAGAATATTTCTATGAACAAATACTTTAAAAGAAATTAATTAATTTTAATTTTTAATTATTTTATTATCATTACCCAAACATTTAAAATTTTAACAACTAGCAAATGAAAAACATTCAAAATTTGAAGAGCAGTACTCAATAGTCAGTATACAAATGTATAACTTATAAGATGAAATATGCCAAATTATAATAACAAGTCTATACTAATATAATTTATATTTAATATACATACTTGCATAATTTTGTCAGTCGACATCATGATTATAATTTTATTTCAAAACACTTAAATGTTAAATTAAACTCACTTACTGTACATGCGCAGCGTATAAACGTGAAATGTGAATATGATGAGAAATAAAATAAAAACACATGAATTGTAGAATTCACAGTTGAAATTGTTTAAAACAGTAATACTTTAGTGGCATAAATAATATAATAATTTTAATAACTACTATAATAAGTAGGTAAATCATTCACTTTCAAACATACTGTAAAACGGGGTGAATAGAAACACTTTTCAACTTTAAAGTAGTATTAAAATTGTTCTATTTGAGCTACATAAATTATCAATACCTCAAAATATTGGTCTTTTTGAGTACTTTAAGTGTGTATTTTCAAAGTATTTTTATTTTTAATAGAATATTTTTTTAAGTGCTCTGTTTCTATTCCCCGCCAGATGGTGTCAATAGAAACATGTTTGGTTTTTTTATGCATTTTTCTATTTTACTAATTGAATGATAAATAGAAACAATTTTTGATATTTTTAAAAAAAATTTAAACAACATTATCTATGAAATAACATTTTTTTCTACATTTTTAAACAATAAAATTACTGAGAAAATTATTATACCATATAATAATAAAATTTAGAAATTACTTTTCGTTGACCGGGATCATCAGTCAAATTTACTTAAAGCTGTTTGCCCACCTTGAGTATTTATATTAGGGTTTTTTAAATGACGATAAATTACAGAATAACTTATACAGTATATTTGATATTTGCTCTGCTTCCCTATAAGTCACCTGGCGTGCTTTTATAACTCTAATTGCAGCTTTTAAATCTTGTTCGTTGGGTTTTTTATATCGTTTTCCAGTTTTTGGTGTATACGTACGACCCATATTTCTATTCCATATGTTTCTATTCACCTCAAAAAGGTCAAAAATAATTAAAATTAATCTATAAAAGCGGAAAAGTTATAAAATTAAATAATACTTAAGATTAACCAAACTTAAAAACATTTATAACAAAATAAAATTATAAAAACAAAAAAATTTGATAACATAAAAAGATAAGAAGAGACATAAATTTTGATAATAATTTGTTATGAAAATTATCACGAGTTTCTTATCAATATTTATCTGTATGGAGGTAAAAAAAATTAAACATTTAGTATTCCTTGAATTTTGTACTAATGTGGATGTTATATAGTGGAATTTTTATATTGATAACATGAAAACTCGATTGTCGGGACATCCAAACAATAACTTTTCTGTTTTTGTTTCTATTCACCCCGTTTTACAGTAACTATTAAAATAATGATTCAAAGATAACAATTTAAAACTGCCTCAGTAGACACAATAATATGGTATTACCAAATATTGATTCTAAATAGAAACTTTTTATTGCTGGATATTTGATTAAAGTAAAGTCAACACATTAAACTAATGAAAGAAAAGCTAGTTGTGGTTAGTTTAACATCATTAATTCTTAAAATCCTAAAAATTTAATGTTGCTACAAATACAATTTTCTTTGTTAATATACAATATTGAAATGTATTTATTTAAAAAAAAATGGCACGTTTAAAATAAAAATGTATAGAGTTAACATTTTTTTTTGTTAATTTTCAACTAGTTAGTTGTTTATAGTACACCATTAATATTAAACTACACAATTGCAATGTTAATTCATTCTCAAAATATAATTACAACAACCAATGTAGAGTACCTACGTCAAGTTAATATAGAAATTATAATTCAGGTCAATATAAGTAAATTGCTAATATAATATCTGTCAATGTAAATTTGAAACAAACAGTATATAATTTCATTATATTTTAATTTTTGCCGTGAATCTGCTTCATTATTGTCGTAATGTTTTTAATTTAACACTTTAATTGAGTTAATATAAACTCATTGGGTACTGACTCTAAATTTTACCCATTCGACACCATAAGTTAAGTGAATAGAACTCTAAAATTTCTATGTGTGTAAATAACTTTTAAATAGTTGTGTGAATCTGTGAATATTATGGTTATGTACATGGGCGCCCGCAGAAAATTTATCAGGGGGAGCATAATAAAATTAAACACCAAAATATTATTATGAAGTCCTACATTAGTGCATTAAGAATATTATATAGTTCTTTTTTCTTCGTTGATATTGAATTTAAAAACCTATATTAGACAAAATATCAATAAAATATATAAATCAATAACACAATTCAATATTTTCAAAATTATATATTTTAAATTTTAAAGTCCAAGGGGGAAAATTTCGTACCGACCAAATTATCGTTCATTAAAGTCGTGTACAAAATAAAAAATATATTGTACCTACGCGTATTAAATTAAATTTATTATTGACGCACCGAGCGCGAAATAAAACGATAGACAATTTTAAGATTTAATTTTTTCAAAGTGTACAACGAAAAATTCGTTTTCCCAACAATTAGATTTCGATTGACATTTTTTTCGATTGATGATTTACTACCTTAAGTTATAGTGTCGCTCCATAAGACAACTGCAGCATATAATATATAGGTAGGGTGTTTTTATTCCATCTGAACAGAAAAACGATATTATATATTTAAAACATTTTAAATATATAACACGACCAAATAATAATTTTTAGATTAAAAAAATTTATATATATATATTATATATAAATATAATATATGTTATAATTATTTTTATACTTAAAAATATTTTATTGTATTAAATGGTTTAGATTAAAATTAGATATATTATATTATATTTAATAATGTTTTTAACTTAGAAATAAGTATTGTTTATTTTATTTATTTATTAAAATGATTAATTAATTGTAGGGTAGGTATATAATATTTAATATTTTTTTTTGTAAAACGGTTTTAATTATAAATCTATATATTTAATAATATAATAAATTTGAAAAAATAAGTTTATTTTATATTTTTATATATATTATGTTTATTTATTTACTTATTATAAATTTGTTTTTTCATTATTATTATTGTTATAAATTATAAATATAATAATATTCTAAACTCGGGACTAATTAATTTAATTTAATTTAATCTAATTTAAATTTAAATTTTGTTTATTAATTAATCAATTTATGTACATACAATATACATATATATATATATATATTTTTTTTTATTAAATAATCTGAAGATGTAACAATTTTATGGTCACCGATTCTGGTGGCATGTGGTGTACACGTATGTGCGTACCCCGCGTTTTAGAGAAATGACTGAATAGGTTTTTTTTTTTTTTTTAAAATAAAAGAGATTGTTTTGTAAATTGTTAAAGTCTGACGGTGTTCCGGTACATCAGAATTCGTTTATTGTATAAAGTGTCGACAAAATATTTCTATTCTATAAATTTGTTATATAATTGCTTAGGTACATCTGCGGTCTTGTATATTTTATTATTACATATTGATATTGGAGAAGAAGAAAAAAAAAAATAACAATGTGTTCTCATATCATTACAATATATTATATTTTTACTAAATTATATAAAAAAAATTAAAATTTTTACTGTAATAAAATACATATATTGGAATGTATAATTTCCAATTGATTTTTAAAATTAAATTTAAATTATCAAATGGATCAATGTGTTCATTTTATTTTACCTACCTATAATATAACTAATAAGTTGTATTTATAAATTATAACATTAATTTTTTCCATATAATTCGCGAAATTCATTTTTCAATTATTTTTTTAATAATTTTTATAAAATATTATAAAATCTCCAACGTAATCGGATACAGGAAATTTTTTTTTATTGCCATCGTATTATCGGCCCCTCTAAAAAATTGCCGTTCTATGCGTTCACACTGGTCGATATTACGTAAAATAAAGCCTATATAAAATAATTTGTTAGGTATGACTTTTAGATTTTAATTTACACTTTTACATATAATTACGAGGAATAAATAATTTTATGAAGTTTTATTGTATCAATATCATACTCGTATTTTGTATATCACTGTTGAAAACATATTATTTTTTATTATCATTATGTCTACTTATTTACACATTCCATCGTGTTATAATCTAACCGAATTGCCGACTGTAATATTACTTTATTTCTTTAGTAAAGTGTTTCCAACCTTTTTTTTATTTTACGCCCCTCTGTAAATTTTCAAAACTTATACCCCCCTCCAAAAATTAAAATTTTTAAAAAAGTTTGGATATATTTTGAGATATGGTTTTAATATGTAAAAATAAGTAAATTTCATTTTTTTTCTTGTAATATTTCTTAAAAGTTATAAAGTAGTCGTAGTATAATATTATAAAAAAATTAATGTGATGGCCGACAATGCTTTACCTTCGACATTTTTTTTTTTTAAGTTTGCCTCGATATCGGAGATAGAACACTTTAAATCAATTCGATATCTGATTTCTGCGTTTAGTTTATAATCGCCAAATTGGAGAACCCATATAAAAAAAAAATTAAAAAATGTATTTCGTGATAATTACTTGCGCCTTCCCCATCAAAGTACCCCCCAGGTTGAGAATCACTGGTTTAGACATTACCTAATGCTAAATGCCAATACGGCGATTGCCATCTACGTCAGTTACTACTCAGTTGGTAAAATAATAATGTACCTACTATTAAAAAGTATGTAGATAATTGTATATATATTTTATTTTTTTTTGCAATTTTATAACACGACGAATTTAATTTTTTCGTCGTTTTTCAGCGTTTGTATTTTTCGTACATTCGCGGCCTGTTAGTGTCGGCGTAGTAATTATCTAATTAGTGTTGTGGTGGTCCGTG
>JAIUCT010008107.1:35461-49011 GCA_021307375.1 Tetraneura akinire
GCTATTTCATTGATTAACCAATATAAATTAAAATTCCTAAACTTAGTCTCCATTTAAGTCATTCTTAAGGTCTCCATTTATTTTTTTCACATTAAATAACATATATTTACAAAGTTCATTACATTGCTGTAAAGCTTAAAATCTAAGCTATTTTTCTATATAATCGCCATTCACTTCGATGAGTTTCTTCATTCGTACGACAAACTTTTGTATCCCGTCCTCGAACCATGATCCCGCCGCCTCGCGCAGGAACGAAATGACCGCTTCATGCACCTCTTCATCATTCGCAAATTTCATTCCTCCTAGATGTTTTTTCAGGGCAGGAAACATGTGGAAGTCACTAGGGGCGACGTCGGGACTGTAAGGAGGGTGGTCCAACACATCCCAACCAAATTCCGTAATGAGTGACGTTGTTTTGTTGGCCACATGAGGACGCGCGTTGTCGTGATGAAGTCGTACTCCCTTGGTCAGCATGCCTCTTCGTTTATTTTGAATAGCTCTTCGAAGTTTCCTCAAGGTCTCACAGTACCGATCAGCATTTATGGTTGTTCCACGAGGCATGAAATCGATCAGCAATACACCCTTTCTGTCCCAAAAGACGGTGGCCATAACCTTGCCTGCCGATTTTTCTTGCTTAAATTTTTTGACTTTAGGCGAATGCGTGTGTCTCCATTGTTTTGACTGCTCCTTCGTTTCCGGTGTGTAATAATGAGCCCATGTCTCATCTCCTGTAACGATTGAATCAAGAAATTCTTCCCCTTCCTCTTCAAAACTGGCGAGAAAGTCTTGGGCACATTGGACACGTTTCACTTTGTGCTCCGGGGTAAGCATTTTCGGGACCCACCTGGCTGACAATTTACGGTATTGCAGATTATTCACCAAAATTGAATGAATAGAGTCTCTACAGCACACATCTTGAAGTTTTTCGGTCAACTCATTGAGAGTCAACCTGCGATCTTTCAGCACAAGCTCTTCAACTTTCCGCACTGTTTCATCTGAGAGTGACGGCCTGCCGCTGCGCTCCTCGTCATGAACGTTTAGGCGGCCAGCAGAAAATTCTCTACACCATTTTCGAACATTTTTTACATCCATACATTTCTCACCATACACTTCTTCCAATTGACGATGAATTTCTATAGGTGGAATTTTTTTTGCGTGTAAAAACTTAATGACAGAACGTAACTCGCACTTAGCGGGAGCGACAACCGGTAACTCCATCGCAAACGGCTGCTACGTCAAGACTGAGCGTCCTAATGGTTAGGACACCCAGATGTCGATTTGTGGAGGGGGCCCATACGAATACAACAGTGTTGCCGGATTTCACCTAGCTCTACTTGCGGCGATACGGTGGCCTTGGAGACCTTACTTTACATACACGCCTCGTATCTAATTTCTTTGTAACATTAGACATACGATTTTTTCGTGAGAAATAAAGAAAAATATTCTTTATCAGATGATGGTGATATCTCAAAATTGACAAAAATCGAGATACGACCTTTTTCGTTGGGGCCATCGATATGATATAAATCATAATACTAAACCATCATTTAATATTACTATTATTATACTATTATAATAAAATACATAAATGTTATTCTTTTCATATTTTTAAAAAGGCCACATAAGAAATTGTCCTCATTGGCAATAGCCAGTGTCAGTAGTATATGCCAGTCCGACCCTGACAGTCACACATGGACTGTCAGTGTTTCAATAATATAAAATGTATACATTATCGGCAATTCAATGCGCAGTATCAGTACAATAATACTGACTAGAACAATTGTACGAGTTTACTATTCAGTAAACTAATTTTACATAATTATCTGATTAATTATTAAAATTGAATACTAAATTTAAATATGTATTTCATATAAATTATATTATTATAATACTTCAATATAAAACAGTCATTATATTGAAAGGATATACTATATAAAAATTATAATAAAAACAATAAAATTATATAATATATAACAAAATTGTCATTAAAAAAAAAATTATCAAAATATATTATACCACTAAAAACAAAAATATAAATACTAAATATTATATAACAAAATTGTAATTAAAAAAAAAAAAAATGTCTATTATATTATCATATCACTAAACACAAAAATAAAAATATTAAATATTATATAACAAAATTGCTCGTAACTCCAACTTTTCAGTGAGAAGAAAATAAACATTAAAATTTAGATTCTAATTCTATTTTTTAACATAAACTTCCAAAAATTTTGTCACTGATAGATTTGAATATACTATAATATTATAAGACTTAGTTATTAAAAAAATCACTACTTCAAAGTTTTTTATGAGATACTACCTAAAAAAAAATAGTCGTATCTCTACTTACGACCTTTTTCGTGGGCAGAAATTTATAGAAAAAAAGTAGTACCTATCTATATTTACTACTTTTTTCCTCGGTGACTGATAAAACTAAATAATAATAATTATTATTATTGTATACCTAATAATAATAATTATTATTGTAATAATATTATTTTACGTCATAAACAATAATTATTTAGCGTAGGACCATAGAAAAGAGAAGAAATAGAAAGGCGACTCCCGTAGAACGTTTTGATATTAAGTTGCGTTACTAGCGTTACTCGTGGTTGTCTTACGAACTAATCCACTATCGATAATTCATATCGATTATTACCTTGTTTATCGATTTTATCTTTAATAACTAGTAACTACTACTATAAATTTCTGATTCTGTTGGAAAGACAATTTAAAAATGAAATAAAATGTACACAATTACTAGTAAAGAATTTTTTTATTATAACATTTACACAAACAATAAAAAAACAAATAGGTAATATTAATATTATATAATAATACGTGTAAAAAAAAATAATATAAAAAAATTAAACATCTAGGTTACAAAAAATTATATATTTACATTTTGTCTCTTTAATACTTTATTTTTTTTTGCATATTTTTCATGATATTCAATAGCATTTTGTATTATATAATCAGAATTATTAAATCTTTCACCTTTTAATATTATTTGATTTATTCGATTCACATAAGAAAAAATTAAAAGATTAACTGTAGTGTTTAAAAAAATATTAAGTAAGTCATGGTTTGTACATGTTAAATAATTTGGTGGTATATATTGTAAAATAGAATGCAAGAATTTTTTTTTAATATTATTGTTATATACAAATTTAAAAAAATTAAGATTAAACATTTCTATTATAAAATTAAAAATGTTCATAGACACAGTATTTGGATACTGTAAATTACAGTTATCATATGAACGTGCTTTTATAATTATATGCTCTTTTAACATTTTATTGGAAGTTATAGTTTTTATACATTGTTTACAATTTTTTGTTACTTATTTTATTTTTTTAATTACCCAGCCAGTAACATATGCTCTACTATTTGAATTGAGGTATATTCAATTTCTTCTATAACGTTCTCACCAATGGGTACTTCATTGATCAAGAATTCTTTCAAATTGTCCAGAACTCCATCACAATCATCATCATCACAGTTTGATCCGATCGAATGACTGGAGGTGAAATTATTGATTAATAATGATTTAAAAGATCTTATAAAATTTGCACATGTCGGTTTGATATTGCGAATACCATGGCTTCTAATTGAACCAAAAAAGTTTTCGATTGGGTCTTGGTTGAAATTTCTCATATTTATTTATTTGTACCCATCATTATGTAAATGTTTACAGAGTATTTGTAAACCTTGTATGGTTTTTATCCAATTTTTAATTGAAGGAATTTCTTTTTTGGTTTTTGTTTCATATTTCATAGTTTGTAAAATAACTAAAGCTTTTTGCCAAAATTCCTAGTGTGGAGAATTCTTTGAAACAGCAGTCCTTAAGTCTTTTCCAACAGCTGGTTTTATTGTATTTCCATTTGCACTATCGAATAAATTGTCAACGAATAAACACAATTGGCCTGTATGTTCTGCCAAATAAAGAAACTCTCTTTCAAATGATTGTTCTAAAAATAAAAATACAATTTTAATAGTATTATAAAATATTTATAATCAACCATTAACACGTTGATGGACATGACTGCTATAGGATTCGCTGACTAAACCTACCTTTTTTAAGCAGTTGAACTTTGAATGTTCCAAACATCCGATATTGATAAAATTTATATGGAAATGCTCAGTATTCAAAAATAAATTGTTTTTTGAAAAAAAAAACACTAGACTGCTATAGCATGTTATTGCCACAATGACTTAATTTTTAAAAATTTAAGTGGTATATTTTCATGAATGCTATAGCATGTTATGCCTTTTTTTTTACCAATACTCAGTAATAGCAGCAACATTCTTTTCCTAGAAAGGCCAAATTATTATGAGAGAAGCCATAGCTATAGCTATAGCTAGATAATTTGAAGGAGTGATAACTTATAGGTTAAAGATAAATTTTTAACTATAAATAATGTATATCTATACATTTTTCCCAATTTTGAGCCATATTTTGATTTACAAAATTTTACACAGGACAGAAATTCTATAGTTGATCATGGACAACCTAAACTCTATGAAAACATTTGCATTCTAAAAGCTATAACATATTAAGCACATGTTTTGACTATCATAAATAGAGCCTTTTATTTTTAACCCTTTCAGGCCCAACACTAGAAATCATTAGAATTTTATGGTTTTTTTTTTCAAATATTATACTATATAGGCTTAAATAAGAGAAAATTTTTTTAAATAACCTAAGTTTTATAGACCTGATGCCATGTGGCATCATTGGGAATATATAGATACTCATTTTAATCTTTAAAAAAAATAACTTTATTTCATTTTTAAATTTTTTTTTATCACAATCAAACTTAATATTAATATAATAAAGTATTAGTAACTAAGGTGATGAGAAGAAAATAATAATTTGTATTCCTAAAATAACATAAAAAACATAACCTTTTTATATATGTATGATAATAAATAATAATATAATTTAATAGTAACTTATTTTTTTTTATGGTAACTCTTGTATTAAAAGTTATAAAAAGTAGGTATTATACTGCGGCCGCAATAAGAACGCTACTCGTTCGCGCATCCAATCCCACTCTACCATCTAGTCGCCGCCGTAAATTCCCCCACTCGCTACGTGCGACCGGCGACTAATATCACGGTGGTGACTATACACCGGCTCAAGTAACAAAGCACGAAAAAAAACAATACCTTGCGATTGGGTCACTTATTATGTATTAAATAACAATGCAAATAATATGTATGTATATCAATATTTTTATTTATGTTTAAAGTGAATAATAATTGTACAAACATTATAAACTTTAAAATACTTGTAGAATTTAAAAAAATAAAATAAAAATATCCAATGTCTACAAAAAATTTGTTTTTATTTTAACAAATACGTATTTTGAAAACTATGTTTGCACCTTCAGTGTTAAACAAAAAATTTGAAGATGAAAACATAGTTTTCGAAATACGTATTTGTTAAAATAAAAACAAATTTTTTGTAGACATTTTGGGTATTTTTATTTTATTTTTTAAAATATTAATTTAGTAAAAAAAAAAAATTAAATACAAAACAAAAATATTAATTTAGTAAAAAAAAAATTAAATAAAAAACAAAAATATTAATTTAGTAAAAAAAAAAATTAAATACAAAACAAATTTAATTGATAACGAAAAAAAAAGTTTGAACACAATGAAATCAATCGGAATCGGATTCAGAAGAACTTGTATCGCCTATCGTTAAAACATGACGACTTTCTCCTTCTTCGGGCATTTCGTCCATTATTTCGTCTGTTTTATGATCCAAGTCCCAAAACTTGTCTTCCACCTTTTTTCAATAACTCGAGTACGTCATTTAATTTATAGGTGTTATTATGCGTCCGGACATAACTTTTCACAGACGACCACGCGAGCTCGATTGGATTTAGCTCGCAGTGGTATGGAGGTAATCGTAAAATTATTTTGTTATTGTCTTTTGCGTACTCATCAATTACGTATTGGTCGTACTGATTTTTTATTTCATTAACTTTCTCCATTAAATCGTTTTTCACAACAGGATGTTCAACAATCACACCTTTACTCTCAAGCCAATCAGTAATTGCTTGTTTTTTCCAAGACTTCACTGGTATCTTATATTTCTTTACTGAATGGTAAGAGGCATTATCCATTACAATGATGGCGTTTTTTTTAAGTAATGGTAGAATTTTTACAAACCATTCAAAAAACGTATCCCCATTCATTTCATCATGATAGTCATTAGAATTGCTTTTTGATTCAAAACACAAAAGGCCTCCCGGGACAAACCCGTCTGACGACCCGATGTATAATACGATAAGTCGTTTACCTTTTCCAGATGGTTCCTTTTGTCCTGTGGTGAGGCCTCTGAGGAATGCATCCCTTGATGATTTTACAGTGGTATCAACCCACGCTCTGTTATGCGTCTCACCTGCATTGACCCACGTCTCGTCCAAATAATATATTGGCCTATTCTGTGCTCGATAATGCCTTATTTTGTACAAAAAACCTCGACGCCAAGATATTAGATCTTCTCTTTCTAGAAGTGCACTGTTACGATTTTTTTTTATATATTCGAATTGTAAATCGTTTAATATTTTTTAGAAAGACGTACGTTTAAAGTTGGGTAAAGTTTCGTCTTCATTAATGATAGTTAACATTTTATTAATTGTTGGCACCTCACGTTTCCTCCAAAAATCATGAATTTTTTGTCTAATGGCATTTTTATCAAATTCGTCAACTTTTTGAATTATTGATTTTGAAACTCTTTTTTTGTTGGGCGATGACACTGTACGTTTTTTTTATACTCTGACAATGTGGTTTGTACTGTACGTTGCCCAACAAAAAATACAATGCCCGGTTGTTTTTGAAATTCCAACGATCATTTCTCTATAGGAAATATTTTTCATTTTATCTTTATCTTCATATTTATCATATGCTCCTGATGTAACGACAGCTGGCATACGCAACCTACGCCTTATTGATTTTGTTTTTTTTTTGGTGATTTTGGCCAAAATAAATTTTTTTTACATGGTCTTGGTACACCTTCACCTGAAGATAAAGAAGATATTTTTTTTGCTAGTTGTTGTCTTCTTTTTTCTTCTGATTCAACTGAAAGATTTTTCAGTGAACAGCTAGGTATAGATGTAGATGGATCATTTATAATATTATCAATTGTGGTAATGCTTACTGAACTTTTTTTAGGAGTGACACAAATTACTACTATTTTGTTCTATTCTACATATCTAAGATCGTGGCGTTTACTATAACATTTATATTTTATGTCATTTATGATAACGTGATAACCAAAATTTTGGAATCGGAAAACGCTGGATATTTTCCGATTATACACGCTAAACGATGAAGCATAGAAAATATATTATATAGAAGGGCAACTCACTTATAAGTTTTAATAGTGAAGGAATTACTAGCGATCACTGTGGTTATCGTAATAATTAAAAACAATCAATAGCTCAATCAATCGATATAGAAATATCGTTAATGGAAAATCAAATCTTATTCTTAAATTTTAATTTTTTTCAACTCATAATAATACATATTGCATATTAGAAAATAAAAAAAAGCAATGTGTAAACAAATATAATATTTATTAATAAATCAAAAACTATTATACTTATGGATAATTTACAATTATGTCTTTGCAAAGCCATTTTTTTTTTTTTTTTTAGAATATTTTTCAAAATAATATTTTGCAACTAATTCCTTTACTTAAAATATGATTAATATTATTGGTATACGAATAAATTAAGAGATTACATACAGTATTAACAAAAAATTATGACAAATTGTGGTCTGTACAAGTAAACAATTCAAGAGATACAACTTGACTAACAATATTTTATTAAGAACGTTGTCATGAACAAAGAAAAAGCGTTGTGCCTTATGCCGTTGTTTAATTGTTAATTTAATTGATAATGACCGCTATTACACTCACTGTGGGGTAATACTGGTCGTGTTTGAAGTACATGTAAATAGATAAGAAATACATTGTTTTTTTTAATCATCTTACATATTATTTAATTAATTTTAGGTAAATGTTTAGTTATGAGCATTGACAATAGATAATTACTTAACATTATGCTTTGCAGATATTTATAACAAAAAGAAAGAAAATAAACAATATTTATATAAAACAAATAATTGGTCAGTAATTTAATTTACGAACTGAAAAGTGCTCTTTGAACACGTCTTACACACATGTCACATTCATATCCTTCAGGTGTGTCTGCTCCACTGCACTCGGCATGGACCCATAATGCACAAGTTGTGCAACAGAACCATGCTTTATCTTTCCCTGTTTCCTCACATATGAAACAAGTTTCTTGGTCTTCAACTTCCATATCTAATATGTCATCATCATTATTATCATTGCAAAGGTGTTGAATATCAATATTATTATTATTGAATATCTTCTTCTGAACTCAAAACAAAACATTGGTAGTTTGTTTCTTCTTTAATCTTTTTACTTTCATATTTGATGTTGAAATAAAAAATAAGCATATTCACGGTGATTTCTTAAGCATGCTCACCCCTTATTTCTTCAATAGTGCATATTTTATATATATTTTTTTTTTATATTATAAAAATATTCCAAAATACGCATTGAAGAAAAAAGGGGATTAGTATGTTTAAGAAATCACCCTGTACATATTAGTTTTTACATATAATAAAAGTTACTGATTTTTTTGTAACTAACCTTTAGATGGAACTTTAGTTTTTTTTTTTGATTTTTCATGATTCTTTACTTTCTTTGCCTTTTTCTTTAATATTAACACAGAGTTGCTGTAAGAATAGTAAAGTGCTGCTTAGTGGTAGCTCTACGATTAGCCTTTTCAGCTGATTTTAAAGGAATTGGAATAATGTCCGTAATTGTAGTTGCTGGCAATGAAATTTGAGTACATGTAGAGGTTGAACTACTGTAGGAGAGATATGACTCTCTATAGTTGTATTTTGAATATCTATTGAATTTACACCATGAGATTCTTTGGCATGGGTAAATAAAAAAAGAGGGTACAAATGAACCAGAAGCATTCATAGAACATAATATAACTGTTATATTTCTTCCACGTTCCCAACTTGAAACTGATCCTACTTTTCTTTGACCTTTCTCTGCCATAATTGTACCTTTGTACAGTCTTGTAAAGTTGAAATGCCAGTTTCATCCATATTATAGATTTTTGAAGCAGTGAATTTAAACTTTTCCATAACAGTTTCTAAATTGTCAAAAAATAATTGTACTTCCTTTTTATTAAAATTTGTAATAGAAGACAAACTGGTAGACTCCGGTCTTATTATAGAAATTGGTGGAATGCGTTTGACAAATCTATAAAACCAATCTTTTCCTGCTATACGTTTGGTGACATTAAAGAATGGATTAAATTTTTTGAAAAATTGTATCCATACGTCACCGAAATCTCCTTTGGGAAATTTAAAGATCTAAGAAATGATATTACAAAAAAATAAACAGAATGGACATTCTCGATTTTGACAAAAATTACGTGTGCAACTTGATGCCTTGACCGGCTTTAGTATTACATCCTTGGACGGGACGATGCACGACGATCACGGGACGATGCACGACTCTACTAAGGCCCATGCGGTCGCACGCTATGCATTTGTCGTCCCCGGCTGAGCATGTTTTTTCTTGATGGCCAGATTGGCCACACCTTCTGCAAGCCCCTGTGAGGTCGGGGCCGGAGCAGTCCCGTGAGCCGTGTCCGAAGCCATGGCACCTGAAGCATCGCGTGGGTGTCGGTCTTCGCGGGCAAACTCTGCACTGGAGCCAGCCTATGCGGACGTGGGTCAACTTTTCCGTTGCTCCGATCGGCACTATGGCAGTAGCCATCTGCCACCCAGACTTAGTCGACCATAAGCCAGTGACTGTTATTGCAGAGCCGTCTGAGTTGGTGCTTTTTTGTAGGGCCGCGAGCACCTCGACCTTAGTAGTAACTTCATCGAGGTCGACGATCTCATTGTATATTTATTATTTAATATTAATACCTTATATTATAATACATTTATATAAAATAGATACTCATAAAAATTTAATACAAATATATAGATTTAACTATTTAAGTCCAAGTTAAAACAATAAATATTAAATAGGTATAATAAAAAATAATAATGGTAATATTTTAATAAGCAGCCAATAACAATAATTAATTATGTTCAAATCTATTATTACAATAGATAAATATTTTATACATTTTTATTTAAAATATGTCAAAATTATCATACAAATGTAGTCTACAAAACTGGCTATCTTCAAATTTCATAAAACATAAAAAATAAAGTTATTTTTTTAAGGGATGATTAAATTTAAAAAAAACAGCATTCAAAAATATTAATTTTTCGCAGAGATATTACAATGAGTAAATAGATCTGGGACACCCTGTATATAAATATTAATTTTTATAAAGAAAATTGAAGTATAAATGTAAATATTAAGATTTTAATAATTAAAGAGTAAGTAGATTACTAGTATAATAATACATCATTTGTTTACTGGTCTCCAGGGGCGCCAAAAGTTGGTTTTAACTATGACAAATGTCATAGGTAAATTAGATGGTGGGTGTTTATAATCATATAATCATTATATATGTAACCATATAATCTATATATTATAAGTAACTATGCTATTTAAAAAATGTAATATTTTAAATCAACGGGTATTACTATAAATAGGTGGGTGGGTATGACTCATTAATTTATAGGTCATAGGTAATTTTCTAAACATCGGCACCCCTGCTGGTCCCTAAGTTTTAATTAATATATTAATTTAACCAAGATAATGAGTAAATCAATTCTCAATATTTAAAAACTAATGTAAGGCCCAATTTCCGTAATGCAAAATTTTGCAAAATTTGGGTTAGGTCTACAATTAGTAGAAAATATCAAAAAACAACATACCCACCATCTTGGTACAATTAATATAAATTATTTAAAAAAACTACACACAAATTTACATTATAAATTATTACTTGATAGTAATTTACAGTATTCAAATTAATAAATTATATAACGTAACTATTTTTTATATATATATAAATAAAATGAATTAGTAATTTTTAATTTAATTTTTTTAATTGTTTATACCTACCATATAAAATTAATTTTCTCAATATAAAATAAAATTATCACCTTTCTTTAATTATTATTTAAAAGAAAAAACATAATGTATGGAACTTAATATTTTACTCGTATCATTGATATTATTAAAATATTTTTGTGTAACTTGCATCAGCTTAAAACCAATATTTTCATTCTAATATAAAACAAATTTGTTAAATTATTAATTTATAGATAAAAATATTTAATATTAAATTAACAAACCTGCAGATATACTTGATTGAAATATACATTTTATATTTGCAGTTAATTTATAGTTTTGACCAAGTTTATACTAGATATCCCGGGGCGACAATCAATTAAGGCGACAATTCACCACCAACGCTCTGCCAACTGCAGAGCGCGGAAACCTTTTCTGGTCACTTGCGCGAACAGTGGTGTTAGCTAAATTTCTCAATTCTATAATTGTTGCCGAATTATCGATATGAATATTACAAAATTTTAAAAATTATAATATTTCTGTTTTGTCTAATAAATTATTCCATGCAATTGTTTTATGTGAAATTATAAATTATAAAATAAAATATTCAAATTATAAATTCAAATTTTTCTAATAAATGTAATTTATAAAATACTTCCTTACTTAAAACTTCAACCTCATATAAAAAAACACAATGTAAATTTTTTTATAAATTTAGCGGCTAAAGGTAATTTCCCAAATTTAGAATATTGAAAAACTCTTCCTAAATTGTCTTCGTTAGTTGACATTATTAAAGGGAATAAATTTTCCTGATTTATTTCTAAATACAAATTTTTGTCTGAAAATGATATATTTTCTTTCGTAATTTTTGCGACTTGATTATTAATGTTATGTTTAATATAAAACCGACTTCCCACTACATCAAAACATTAAAGAGAAAATACAATAAAAAAAAAAAAAACTTTACATAAAACACTCATGTCCCTGTAATAACACGAAAAACAAAGAAAAAAAAAGTTAATTAATTATGAATTGATATTATGAGGTTGAATGAAATCTCCAACACCGGAACACAGTCAACAATTTCCGAAACAAATTCTCTATTGTGTGATGTTGTAGCGTAAAGACTGTCGAGAGTACAGACGATCACGGGGGGGGGGGGGGGGGGGGCTGACTGGCCCTCACCGGCCCTGACTGACACTGACTGGGGGCGAGTTGGTCTTGCTGGGTCATATTTATGCCTTTTCGAGTCCGATCTTCAAAAGGATTTTGCCGACGAATTGATAAATTATATAGTTATAGAATAATTTTTATTCGAATTGTAAAAAGTGATATAAGATGGACTCGGACCTCGGAGACACGTATCGGTGAGATCACAGGCCTTTTATTCTGTTCACAGAATATTCGTTGAAACAGATGTCTAACGGTTTTTCTTATTAAACATTGACTCGCTGACCGTGTTCTCTTCTTTTACCAAATTTAAGAAAGGCTTACTATATTGAATGTCGCAGATTCCGGCGCCGCCTATGTTTGAAATAATATATACGTAAACACATTTATTGTAGTATTTGAACCATACATGGTCGCCGTATTGTAAAAGTCGGCACGTCTTATATTAATATAAACACATTTATTGAAGTATTATGGACTGTACATTGTCGTCGTATTATAAAAGTCGGCACATTCTATGTTGAAGGGATAATTTTACTGCCTATTCAAACCGTGACGGTGTTTCGATGCATGTAGATCCGTTTATTACATAAAATAAAATTCGCCGAAAAATCGGCCGTTATGTTAACAATGGTATCACCTTATATTATATTTTATTTATACAATTAAGAAAATAAATGATGATATTTCATAAAATCATTACATCCCTACACGATCAATTATATTGCGCAATATAAATATTGTGCAATATTATATTGTACAATATTTTTGAATACAAACCATTCAATGTTTTTGTACAATATACCCTCGCTTTGTAAAATAATTGTAGATGATCCATCCACAGGTGCTTCTTGGTCTTGTAGAAAATTTAATTCATTATAATACCATAACGGAGGCACGTACCTACCTATATATTATCAGTACCACTTCCAGATTTGTTGGACGCTTTTACTTTTTTCAGCTCTTTTCGATAATTAGTACTCAGACTATTAATTTTCTTTTTCACAGTTTCTTTGTCTGCATTTGGGCCCACTTCTTTATATTTTTCAATTAATACATTATATGCCTCAGCATATAGTAGCCTCGGCATTAGTTGCCGTATCGATCAATAATCTAGTTGGGCGCTACAAAGTAAAGCATTTCAATTTCCGCTTGTCGACTTGTCGTGTTCCGACAAAATATTTTTAAAACATAATTAATTATATTTCTGGTATATTTTGGTATAATATTTCTAATATATATGTAATTTGATGATTTAACAATATTACCAAATGTTTTTAATAACAATTTTAATGGCATTTTAGAAATATACTACTGAACATAA
>JAIUCT010008107.1:79011-117152 GCA_021307375.1 Tetraneura akinire
AATTTAACGTTATAATCATAACGTTATTATAACGTTTGCAAGCCCTGTAAAATATACCGCGTGCCATACTATTAATTTAGCACATTTTTTTAAATTCTGATTTTTGCCAACTATTTACAAATAAAATTTTATATCCTTATAATTTATACTTAAAATAAAAATAATTATATATATTTTTTTTTCATATTATTAAAATTCAATTAAATAAAAAAAATCAAATATATATTAAATAATATAATAATATTATTATATATAATATAAATAAATAATATATAATATATAATATATATTAAATAAAATTAAAATTTTAAAAGTACCTATTAATAATACAGTTTAAACATTCAATAATGTATCAGTAAGGGGTTGGAAAACATTTCTTTCCATGGGCCATAGCCATACTGTTCTGACTAATTTGTATTTATTAGATCAATTAATTAAACCTGCTGGTAAATCCGATATATAGATTTAATATGTTTACCAATATCCATATTAAATTATTAGTTTAAAGTTTAACTCATAAAGTCATAATTTGAAATACATCAATTTTCTAAAACTAAACTTAAATATTATTTAAAATATAATAAAAATTATATCATTTCATTTTTGGATATTTGTGCTCTCTATACATCTTAAACTGCAGAATAAATTTTAATTTTTTAAAGTCTACAAAGAATAAAATTAGGAATAATTCAATAAATAAAAAAAATGTGTTCACTTTTATTACTTCTATGTGTAGTATCTACTTTATTTTATTTATTAAACAATGCCTTTATTGTATAAATTGAGAAAATATTAAATTATTTTATAGTTTTTTTAATAATGTTACTAGCTACTTGAAATTTAACCTTTGTCAGGTTCTATTTTTCAACGCTGGTTCGTTTTTAAGTGCTAACAAACAATCACATTGTTGTGGTATTTTTCTTAAAGCAATAAATCTAATCATCGAACGTTTTATAGCAGCTATTTCAGCATTGCTCCATTTAAATTAATCACCCCTGGACTTTGATGGTTTTTTAATTTTTGTGGTATTTGTTGTTTTAATAATAGGATACTGTGTCACGCAATCATCTGAAAATAATTAACGCTATATTATAACTATAAATAACTAAACTTTATAATTTTATGAAAATTATATACCGGGAAGTTCCTTATCATCAGACACTGAAGGACATAATGGACATATGGAGGTTATAGCGCTGGCTTCTGTCTCGATTATGGAAGTCACAAGCTAAGCTAAACAAAGCCACACACACACCCACACAATTGTATAATGTATTATTATTAATTACACAATATTTTTTTTTAGAATAAAATTGTATTAGTTGTACGATGTGGAATTGGATTATTACCAATGTTATGTGTTCGAGTTGGCGGAGCAAAAAAAGTTATTGGTTTAGAACAATCTGCTTGTATTGAATATGCTCGTCGTATAATTAAAGACAATAACTATTGTCATAAAATCACACTCATTCAAAGCAGTGTAATAATATATTTTCATATTATTAATGTGTATTAACTTTATAAAAGGTGTACAAATTTATAATTTTTTTAAATTATTTTTTTATGTTTATAGGTTAAGGAATTAGAAAAATTACCACACGGATTTAGTGAAGTAGACGTTATAATGTCTGATTTTATGGGAGAATGTGGTTTAAGTCAAGGTAGTGAAATTGAAGAAGTAATTGAAGCTCGGAATCGTTTTCTGAAGCCAAATGGTAAAAGAAATATTGTAATATTAGTATTAATGTGTTACAAGAATAATTACTGTTTACAGGATTAATGATTCCCATGTGTGTCTCTATTTATTGTCAACTTTTAGAACATAGACTAGCATATTCTAATCAACGTATATCGAAAATTAATAGAAAGAAGAAATATAAAAATCCTAGTAGCTATAAGTTGAAAGATAGATCAAACCAGTGTTTAATAGAGAACAGTGATGATAGTGATAGTTCATCAGATGATTCAACAAATTGTTCATGGTGGAAAAATGTTTATGGATTTGATATGCGATCAAAGGCACATTTTATTGTAGATAGCAATTCTGAAGATGAAGATAGCAATACTAGAGAATGGCGTGTTATGTCAGAACCTATTATTCAATTTTTTGATCCATTCAAGGTAAAGCTGTTTAATTATTAATGTATTTAATATATTTAAATTTTTCAAATTACTAGATTAAACTGATTATTTTTTATAACTTTAAAATTTTAAAGTATTTTCTAACCTCTTATAAAATTATTAATACATTAATTTGTTTTTCATAAAATTAAAATTTATAATATATACAGGGTGATTTTTTTATTTACTATTCATTTTCTCAGTCAATTTTAATGTTTTTCAATTATTTGGTGTATATTACACTATATTTTTACATAAAAATGTAATTTTTTATAATTTTTTCCTATTATATTTTTAGGTTTTATACTTTTTTAAAAGTCATGTTATATTTTTTTCTTATTCTATCACATGGGCAATAATTTAAAAATAATTTCAGTGAAAAATTTTTTATTTTTGTCAATTCATTTTTATAATATATGTCTATGAAAATTAAATTCACATTTCTATAATTTTAATCTTCAATATATAATTAAATTTCTTTAATTTTTATAATTAATTAATAATTATTGTTAATTATTTTAAAAAAAAATTAAATATAAATTTTATTCCTATTAAAAACTTCTTAAATGCAATTTTACTCAGAACCAATTCGTTTAATCATATTTCACATTACCTATAATAAACTTAATTTTATATGTTTTGTATAAAAAAAATAGCTAAATAAAAATGCTACTATGATTTAAAAGTACAAAGTTTTGCAATAAAATTTAAGTTATAAAAGTATTATTCAATGAATTTAAAGCATTTATGATTTCAGGTATAATTTATTCTATTTTAGAATTATATACTTTCATTTTTTTAATATTTCATTTTAAATGCTAAATCCCAATTAGCATGAATATCTTGGAGAAATAATTAATTTCATTCAAAAATTAAAATAAACAATAAAATAAATGCATTTATGCCCCGTTCAACATTAGAAACGTACTCAGCGGCCAACTTTTTTGCGCATAGGGCGTGGTCGTTGTGTAATGTGTAAGCACCGATCGCGAACGCCGCCGACGACGGGAGCGTCGCATTAGTCTATTGTTAACGAGGCAGATGAATAGATAATTTAAAATGCATTGTATACGCTTTATCAATAAAGTGTGGTGGTACGGTATAAGACGCGCATCTGCGAACACATTCCATTGAGTTTTGTACGCCGTTACGCGTCGGTAGCGGTGATGAACAGTTGGTTGTTTCAGAAGAGGAAACGAATAGGCGCGCCTGACCGCCGCCGCGTACGTTTCTAATGTTGAACAGAGTATATATATAACATACATACTATGAATTGTATAATATAATTTACAATATAATCAATAATCAATAACTAAAAATATAATATATCTTAATTATTTATTAGATAAAATAATAAAATTGTTGATAATAATTAAAATTGTATTCATTGAATAAATAGTTACTTGGATGAAATAATACCGAATAATTTGTCTATGATTTATTCTTTGAATAATGTTTACTTTTATATTGAAAACCAATTTTTTTTTGTTATTTCTTGAATAAATTATATTTAAATCCCAGACTTAAATAGAATAATAACACTAAGATTAACTTCCAATATATTGTGCTAAAAGTATAAACTCAATCTACTTATGTAATTATTTACATTTAATTAGAATTAATTTAAATAATATAATATAACTTAATTTAATTGTTAATTTATGTTTTAATGTTTTCTGTTTACTTTTATAATATCAATTACTAATTAAAACATATTAATAGTTGTAAACAAGTAAAATTCAGTCATTTGTAATAATAGCAACATTAAATGAATTATAATTGTAGAATAATTTTACCATATTAATATACTATAGGCCCATAATATTCTTACATATATATTTTCTATATACAGTAAAATCTCTGAATAGCGGACACTCTCGGTCACCAAAATTCTGTCTGTTATTCAGAGGGGATATATATTTATGTTCATATAATGTTATTACTTATTATTTATTGTAAATTATTACATTTTTATATTTTGACAAATTATTAATTATTGTTTAAAGTATATTTTTTTTAAACTTTTCCGGGAGTGCACGAATTCCTATGTTTCCGTTCTTTTTACGGTAATCTAAAATGTCAACATTTCCTGAAGCCAACAACCGCTTTCATTTTAACGTAATCATCAAAAACCGTCACTAACTGACTAATTTTTGTCATAACACATAACCGTTTCACCGATAACCAAATTTGTCATAATCTTATTGTCTCATAACGAGTTTATTATCGTAATTACATTATTACGAGAGTACATACGAATGTGAATACGTATTATTATCAAATAATGATTAGGGATTTACCATTATTTTAAAAATTACCTATTAAAAAAATATCTGTTATTCAGAGTCCGCTATTGGGAGGTATCCGTTAGTGGAGGTTTTACTGTATATATATATATACACACACACACACACATATATTTTCATTATGCCTGAAAAAATGAATATCTATTTTTTCTAATATCGTTTCTTATATAATTTGTTTTGTGGTTACTTAGTTGATATTTGGTTTGTTTACATTTTAAAAATTACATTAAGTTAGGTAGTGACAGGGGCTATGATAACTTTTTAATTAGTTTTTAGACTTTATAATATTACTATGTATTTTATTCATTATTACAGGTTATGTCTACACCTGGTTTAATTAAGTCCTTTAATATGTATGAATGTACTATTGATGAAGTTCGGTATGTGCAATGTAAGGACTTAAAACTCAAATGTAGTACACCATTTACAAGTGCTAATGGAGGTGATTATGCACATATGTTGGAATTATTTATGGTTGTAGAATTTCCTGATGGAGAAAACATATATGATAGTGGTATTAATAATTTTTTTTAAAAAAAATATTACTTTCTGTATTCTATAAATTTTGTTTTACTTGTATGAAGAAATAAATGTCTAATGTAGCTTTTTTTAATGATTATTTTCCACATTAGCAAACACAAAAATAGGATTTTCAACTTCATGCTTTTCGCCTCAAACCAGATATAGACAAAGTGGACTATTATTACAAGATCAATTGATTGTTGATCAAGATGACATATTTATAATTAATGATTTTCGTATGTGGCGTGGTCCACAAAATCGACCATATAAACCAGACAATAAATCTATTAACACACGTTTAAAATCCAGAAATGATGAAAATTTAAAGTTACGATTGCGGTATACATTGGTGAACAAACATATTAAAGTAATTGATAAGTGTTGTGCTTATACATTAATCAAAGATTTATATTGAATGTTTTAAAATGTTAATTAATGGTCCCTTTATTATAATTTAAAGAATTATAATATATTGTAAGGTATATTTTTGATTGTGATTACTAAAAGTTTAAGAAATTAAAAGGAAATGTCAATCTATTAATAACTAAGAAATATTTTTTTTTATTCATTTCATTATAACTTTAAATTTTGTATATGTATTCATTAATTTGGGGATATTGATATTTAGTATTAATGATATGGCTTGCTAAGTTGATATTATATATCTACATTAATCAAATATTTTTATTAAAGATTTAAAAATCTTATATTTATGATTATTTTATTTAAATTTAAAGAATTATGTATTGTAAGTTATATTTTAAATTGTGTTTATACAAAAATGATGTAAACTAAAAATAAAATAAATAGTAATAATAATTAAGACATTTATTTTGTTCGTTAATTATGTTTTAAATTTAAAATTTTGCTTATTCATTAATCATACATTTTTACTGAACAGAGACGTATTTACAGTTTTGACGCCCAAGTAAAGTTTTCTACGCCCCTAAAAACAAAAACAAAAAAATGTGTATACTTCTTTAAAATATAATTTTTTGATCAATCTGACCATACATTTTATATCGACGAAGAAGGAAGTAACACACTTTTTATCATTTTTCAGGAGAGCAGTTTAAAGATTTCTAAATTAAATTCTTATTCTGGATTTCAACCTTTTAATATTGACCTTTTTTCAATATTTGTATTTTTTAGTGTTAAATGGGAAATTACAATTGTTTTTTTTTTTAGTATCTTTCTGTAACTAGCCTAAAGTCATAATTTGGATATTATATTTGATTTACTCGAGTTACGTCCTTTTTCGACAGAAAAATATTAATTTAATAAAACGTAACTCAAGATACGTCTTTTTACGGCGGGAAAACATAAATTCTGATGAAAGAAAAAAAAATTATAATTATATTATACTAACTATAGTTTTTTAAACATTTTTTAATGCATAATATTCTAAATTGCAATGGGAAATCAATAAAAATAAATCTCTTTGTAATTATATTAGTAATAATAATATGAATACTTTAATTATTTTAATTTATTTATATTATAGTTTATAAAGATTTATAAAAGTAATGATACATTGAAGGGATAAGTCCTTTATCACACAGGGATACAAGATCTTTTTTTTTTTAAGGTATTGACATTTTTCTTTCATAAGCTTGTATTGGGATAGTTCTTTTTTGGTTTCTTCCCTTGTTTCTTGATTTAATTATGTCAATGGTAATAAAATCTGTTTCACAGTATTCATATTTTATTTTTTGAATGATACCATTATTTCTTTTATATTGTTCCATTTTATAATTTCTTTAGTAGATGTTTGCCGATTTAATTCTTTATTTTCAACTAATGACTGAAAATTCAAAAAGTCTTCATTGGACAATTCATAGTCCACATATAAATTTTTGTTGAGTTTGAGACATCTTACCAAAGTTATCCACTGAGATGGGACATAAATTATTTTTCCTTTTTTAGCACATTCAATATTGGCAATGTGGCATGCATACTGTCTCCTTCATTTTGTGTGTGCCCTTTCCTTCAAAAAATCCATGACTAATATTAACTTTATATACTGAAGCAGCATATTCTATATATTTATATTTATGTTTCTATGTGGGAATCCACATAGAATAAATATATCTATTTCTATTTTGTCCGCCACAGTTGTCAGAGTAGAAAGAGAAATCTTCTACACCTCTATCATTTAAAAGTGCAATAAATTTTAGCAAGCATGTTCCTATTTCATTAGATCCTCTATTACCTTCAGACTCTGTCCACATATAACAATAACCTTGCTTATTACCAATGTCAAACATTGTAAAATTGTAGGTAGCATATTTCCTTTTGTAGTAAAAACTGGTACTTACTTCACTCTGCGGAGAAGTCAACACTTTTTGTAGGTCAAACACAGCAACACAATATTTAGGATCATTTAGAGCCCTTTCTTTATCAGCATTTTTATTCAGTCTTGAAATTGTTTTGTTAGACAAATGTTTATCATATGAAATTTGTATTTTACTTTTTTCTTCTACGCTGGCCAATTTATATATTATAAATAATAATAAATTTATTTATTATTATATTATTATAAAAATGATAAATTGAATTCATTGTTAAACATATCAGTATACTGCCTTAGTGTTACATTTATGATTTTATCATAATTATCTTTTGTTGATGTAAAAGGTTTCTCTTTAATCCATTCTAAATACAGTCTATGCATTTTAGAAATAGAAAGTCATTTTCAAGATATTTTCTGGACACATTTCTACGTTTTTCACACTTGAATTTCCTCGTTATTTACAGGGATAAAATATTTTCTGGATACATTTCTACGTGACTGAGATGGACTTAATATTGTTGTTTTTTATCTGCACTATCCTTACATATCTAGCTAAGAACTCACGTTGTCTGTCATGAACACCTATTTCCCAGTACAATTCAAATATGGTTTTACGATCAGTATTGCTAAGTTTGTCAAAACAATTCATCCTACATTTTTCAGAACATAGTGGTCCTAATTTCTTAGCATCTTTATTTTGTCCCTTTCTATTTAGATGTTTTTCTCCTTTATTTAATTGGCACTTAGATTTAACAAGTAATAAGTAATAGCTATACAAACAATGATAATTTTATTTAAAATCTAAAAAATGATTTATTATTTAAAAACTACTTACCATTATGATTATCCGTATAAAAATATGTTCAAGACAAGACAATTAGTATTCTTTTACAATATAATACTATATTACTATTCAATTTAAAACTATTAAAAGTCAATTAGTATTCTTTTACAATATAATACTATTCAATTTAAAACAAATTGATGATAATATTATAAATTATTATGATTACACAGTATTGTTTGTTGTTTGTAGTGGTTATAATTACTAATTTTAAAAATAGAAACTTAGTTACGTCTCTTTTCGCGGGAAATATTATTTAAATAGGACGTAATTACCAATATGTAATTATATTAAATGTTAATAAAACAGACAATAAGTCTGTATTATAAGTCTATGGTAATTACAGATAGATACGTCTGTTTTCGGCGGAAACCAATATTAGAGTTTTTAAACTATTTAATATTTATATGCTCTTAGGTAGAATAAAGATATTGCCGTTTTGATAGGATAATGTAGGGTTGTAGTAAATAAATAATAACTTACATTTATAAAATATAAACAAATATTATTTATTTATAATTAAGAAAGATGAATATACAGGAACTCGTAAGTACCTACTACAAAGTATCACAGAAAAGAATAAAAAATATAATTTACTACAAAATATATAGCAACCAAACGATTTTACATTATTATATCTCTTGAAAAACCTAACCTAATAATTTGCTGTTGTCGCTTATCTACTATCATACCCTACATTACTCCCCCTTGAAAGACGGAGTCGTTTGTTTACAATATTAGTAAATATTAAATAGTAATGTTTATACAACAAAAAATACTTATATTATATTATACATATACATACATATATATATAATATATATATATTATATTACAAGTTAAAATTAAATGTCAATCATGTATTATACATTAAATGAAACAATTTTTGGATTGTTATTTGTGGTCTTATTTTCAGTAATTTTGTTGGATGAATACGAATGATCGTGTTGAATGTTATCTTCATTAGCCAAAAATGCTGGTTTTAATCTATCCAGTGAGATGTTCGTTGGTTTTCCTTTAATGTCTACTTCATGATACTTATCTGTTCGTCGTAATACTGGATAAGATCCGTCGTATGGTTTCTTGATTGCATCGTGTCGTACAAAGACGTGTGTTGCTGTATTTAATTGTGGTATAATGAATGTGGTTCGTTTTAATTTGTGATCTGTCTTAATAGGTCTTATTTGTTCGAACTTTTGTTTTAAATGTGTAATGAATGTGTTAGTGTCAGTGCTTGGATATTCACTGTTAGTAAAAAATTCTCCGGGCATGCGAATAGATGTACCATATAGGTACTAGATATGCTGGTGATACATTCGAGTCCTTTAAAACACATCGTAGTCCTAACAATATTGTAGGAAGTATTGTTGTCCAATCAGATCTGTCATGTGCTTTAATGGATTGTTTTAATGTACGATGAAACCTTTCTATTTTGCCATTTGTTTGTGGATGGTATGGTGTGGTTCTTGCTCTATGAATACCTAAAAGGTTTGTGAGTGATGTGAACAAACTACTTTCAAACTGTCTGCCTTGATCTGTAATAATTTTATTTGGTACTCCAAATCTAGCAACCCAACCACTATAAAATACTTCAGCTATAGTATCTGTTTTTATGTCCGGTATTGGGAATACTTCTGGCCATGATGTGTAACTGTCAATGCATGTCAAACAGTACATATTTCCATTGCTAGGTGGTAGTGGTCCAATTAAGTCAATGTGAACTTGTTGAAATCTTGCATCAGGAACTTCCATGTGTAGAACTGGACTTTTGGTATGTCTGATAATTTTTAATCTTTGACACTGTATACACTGTTTTGCCCACTGAGTACAGTCTTTCTTCATTCCTGGCCATACGAATCGTTGTGTTACCAATTTAACTGTACCTCTTTGTCCTGGATGAGCTATTTCATGTATTAATTTAAAAACTGTATACCTGAAACTTTTTGGTATGAATGGACGTATTTCTTTAGTTGTTGTATCACAATAGATAAATGCTGATTTGGAACCATACTGTAACCTCATTAAATTTAAACTGGTTGTATTTGATTCTAATATATGTTTAAGCTCTAAGTCATTTTCTTGATGTTGTTGTAATTTTTCATAATTAATAGGTTCTGGGAATGTGATGGTTTCTATTCTAGATAAAAAATCGGCTGTAATATTGTTTTTGCCTGATATATGTTGTATATCTGTGGTGAATTGTCCAACAAAGTCTATTTGACGTACTTGTCGTGGTAAAGCTTTATCAGATCTCTGTTGAAATGCAAATGTTAATGGTTTATGATCAGTAAAAATTATAAAGTGACGTCCTTCGATCCAATGCCTAAAGTATTTAACTGCTGAATACATTGCCAGCAATTCTCTGTCATATGTACTGTATTCTTGTTGAGTATTATTGAACCTTTTAGAATAGTATGCTAATGGTCTCCACACTTTTTCACTGTCAATTGTTTCCAACTGCTCTATAACTGCGCCCATAGCAAAATTTGATGCATCTACTGAAATTGCTATTGTGGCGTCATTTTTAGGGTGAGTTAAACTTGAAGCATTTTCCAAATCAAGTTTGCATTGGTTAAATGCTTGCTCCAGATTATCGTTCCATTTAATTAATTCAGATTTTTTGCTCCTTTTTAAGTGATCGTTTAATAAAGCTTGATGTTTTGCTGCTTTGGGCATGAAGCGTCTATAATAATTTATTACACCTAGAAATCGTCTTAAATCTTTACTATTACTTGGTTTTTTATATTCTCTTATGGTCTTAATTTTATCACCCGTTGGTGTCACTCCATTGGCTGTAATGTCGTAACCCAAGAAACGTACTTTTTCTTGGTTAAATGTACTCTTATGAATATTAATATTTAACCCATGTTGTTGTAGGCGTTTGAATATTATGTGTAGGTGTTCAAGATGTTGTTTCTCATTCTCAGATGCTACAAGTATATCATCTATATAAATAAAACAGAACTCTAAATCATTAAATATATTATTAACGAATCTTTGGAATGTTTGTGCTGCATTTTTAAGACCAAAACCCATTCTCATAAATTCAAATAGTCCGAATGGTGTTGTTATAGCAGTCTTTTCAATGTCATTTGGGTGCATAGGAATCTGGTGATAAGCTCTGGTTAAATCTAGTGTCGAAAATGTAGTCTTACCAGTTAAAGATAATCCAAAGTCCTGAATATGTGGTATGGGATACCTATCTGCAATCGTTACTCCGTTTAATCGACGATAGTCTCCACATATTCTCCATTCATGATTTTTCTTCCTTACCATTTTTAACGGTGAAGCCCATGGGCTTTTTGATGGTCTGCAAATACCATTTCTTACCATTTCTTCAAACTCCTTTTTTGCTATTGCTAACTTCTCTGGTGTGAGTCTTCTTGGTCTTTCATGAACGGGAGGTCCTTGAGTTTCAATATAATGATACACATTATTTTTGTTGGTAGCTTTGTATTTTTGTGGTGATACTACCTGTGAATATTCTTGAAATAAATTTGAAAAAGAATGTTTAATGTTAAAGGTTTTGATTGAATGAATAGGACACTGTGATACGACTCCTGACACTTTAAAATTTGTTATGTTATCAACTAATTTATTATTATGTATATCGACCAATAAATTGTATTTGCGTAGAAAATCAGCCCCGATTATTGCTCCTGAAGTGTTTGCTAAAATAAATGTCCAGGTGAATGCACGGCGTAGATAAAAATTGATAGTCATGGTTCGTTCTCCATAAGTATCAATAACTGTGCCATTTGCTGCATATAATTTTAAATTAATTGTTTTTGTATTATTTGATGTTGTCCTACAAGGAATAATGAAAATATCAGATCCAGTGTCAATTAAAAATTTTATACCTGAATTTTTGTCGGTGATGAAAAGTCTATTGTTTGTTAATTTATTGAGTGATGCTACTGTTGTTTTAGGTTGACAGCTAAAATTATCGGCATCCACTGCTGTCATTGTAGATCCGGTTAGTATTTTTCCGACTACGTTTTGTTTTCCCTGCTTAACTTACAAGGATCAACACACTTCCTTGCTTTGTCGCCAAAATTATCGTGATAGTAACAGAGTCCGTTGTCTCCCTGTTGCCAACGTACTCTTGAACGAGTGCGTGATTTAGACCGAGATTTTTCCTTTCTAGATTTATGTTCATTAAATCCATAATTTCTAGAACGAGTGTTCATCATTTTTAACTCTGCAACTTCTTTAATTAAAGTTTTGAGTATTTCAGTGTTTGTGTCCGAGATTGTATTTACCGTTGTTCGTTGTTGATCGATTTCATATACTTTGTCAGCAAGTTTGGCTAAATCTTCTAATGATCCACCAGATACAGCTAAACAAGATTGAGTGGTTATCGGTAAGTGTTGTAGCCATAAGGTTTGTAATAACTGTAGGCTCAAAGCTGTCCCACCAAGTCGTTGCATTTCGAGCAATAACGTCGATGGTTTTTTATCTCCAAGTTCAACCTCGCTCAACAGCTTGCGTAGTTTCTTTTCATTACTGTCTGTATAAATATTGATTAATCTGGTTTTTAATAATTCATACTTGCCATCGGAAGGAGGATGTTGTATAACGTCTGCCACCTGCGTTAAAATGTCAGTGTCTATTGCGCTGACGATATGGTTGTACTTTGTTGTATCAACTTTAATTCCATTTAAATCGAATTGAGCTTCAACTTGAGCAAACCAAATTGCGGGATCACTCTTCCAAAATGGTGGTATGCGTACTACAACTCGATCTACAAATGCTGTTTGTTCTTGTTTTGGGTCTTGTTTCGAAGTCATGTTACTATTTGTTTTCTTCAACTGTCGAGGTCACCAATTGTAGGGTTGTAGTAAATAAATAATAACTTACAATTATAAAATATAAACAAATATTATTTATTTATAATTAAGAAAGATGAATATACAGGAACTCGTAAGTACTACAAAGTATCACAGAAAAGAATAAAAAATATAATTTACTACAAAATATATAGTAACCAAACGATTTTACATTATTATATCTCTTGAAAAACCTAACCTAATAATTTGCTGTTGTCGCTTATCTACTATCATACCCTACAATAATAAGAAAAAAAAACGGAACAAGATAAGCGAATAAACTGAAAAATGATAAAAAGTGAGTTACGTCCTTCTTCGTTAACTGTTTTAACAACCAACTAAGAGAAATAGGTTGACAATTTAAACAAAAAAAAAAAAAATACAGCAGATATCAATTAAGTACAATTAGAAAATATATTATAAAACTAACACTGACAAAGTACACAATACACATCCTCCCGCACGACGGTTGGCGAGGAACTAACTCACGCCAGCAGGCCGGCAAAAACCGTAGCATTCCCGACCACGCCATGCATGGGTGCCAACCGCCTAATTTAATAATTTATTTTACATTCGGCCATCCGACTTTTAGGTTGTCCTCAAGCTCAGCCGTTATGTAGATACAAAAAAAATAAATTATTTTAGACTATGAATATTAAGGTTTAACAAAATAAATAATAATAACACAATTAATTAGGCTTTCGGCTGTGCCCGATCAGTCTTAAGTAATTCGGTATTGGGACTCTGTACTGTAAACCTCCACGCGTTAACAACAAAAAGAAAAAAAATATATATATAAAATGAACAAATAACAAAAGTTAAACAAATAAGGAAATTTATATAGGTTGAGTCTTGGGATAATTTACATAACATAGTTATCCAGATGACTTGGGGTTCTATGTTGCCGCTTTGGTCTCCCCTCACTAATGGGAGCTTGGTCCTCTTCTTCTGGGCTCTCCTCTGACTCCGTTTCATCATTATCTTGTGGTGTGGACATACTGCCAAACTGCTTGAGCATGGAAATATGTGCCCTAGTTGCATACTTATGACCACGTTTGTCTTGTACTTCAGCAATCTTGTATGTATCTCCTGGATAAGCTTGCACCACTACCATTGGCCCACGATACTTTCTTTGTAGTTTGGTAGATGAGCCGGTGGCCGTGGGCGGGCACCTCAAATAAACTATGGCCCCTGGTCTTAGTATTTTGGTTCCATGATGTTGATCATGTCGGTCTTTCCAATTGTGTTGGCCAATGGCTATCTGTTTTTTAACTTCCTCCTGGATCAAACCTGGTTCCTTATATTGGTTTTCCAGCCTTGCTAGTGTATCTAGAAGCCCGTCCTGGTACGTCGGGTTATATCCGTGTAAGGCCCTAAATGGAGATGTTTTGTGGTACTGTTGACGGCTGTTTTCAAAAACAATTCTATTTTGCTCAGCTTCTTGTCCCAGAGTTTCTCCTCTTGCATGGTCGTACTGATGACAGATAATATTGTTGCGTTGGCGCGTTCCACTTGGCCATTGGCTCGTGGGTGGCGGACTGCTACAGCATGGTGCTGAATGCCTTGTTCTTTACAATATTGCGCGAATTCTGTAGACATACCTCGATCTGTTACTATCCGTTTGGATAACCCATATGATAATGAAAAGGCACTTAGCTGTTCTATGACCTTCTTGGAGCTAAGTCTACGCTAAATCGATACGGAAATCACGGTATAGAAGATAACAAGTAGGGAATGCTGGACTTATAATTGGGTATAGAATTTTATCATCATATTCTGCTGGCAAATCTTATTATAGATAAGTTTAAGTATATAATTTGATGGGAAAGGAAAATACGTACTTATAGTACCATATTAGATAGGTAATAATGTAATATTATTTTCTAAACAAAATTGAGCAGATTATTTAATGATTACTTTATGTAATAATTCTATACCGTGCAGAAATCAGAATACAAATGGAAAAACCTCCAAATCCAAACTAAACGTAAATAACGTTAATTTTAAAAATCGGTTCGCAGTAGTAACTGCGCACCGAGTTGCATTGTATTTCGCGATGCTCCCACTCGTTGACCATGCGTATTTTATATAGCCGTGTGGTGCTGTCACAGTGTTGCGCACCAATTGATGTGTGCATATTGCATACCTGTTATTACTTTAGGAGCAATAATATGTTCATGACGTTACCGAAAAATATTTTTGAATAATGTTTTTTTAATGGCCTCCGATATTTTTAATGAACAATTTATAACGATTAGGTTTTAAGAAAAATTATAAAAATTATTTTTATAAAATGGAATGAGCCATGAGGTGCGCTTGCACCTGCGCACCTAGGCACGACCCGCCACTGATATGATGTATCGTAATAATTATCGTTGTTTTGATTGGCTCGTATGAAAATGGCGACTGGACGGCAAGACGTTGGATGATGAACAAATTGCTCGCGCAGGGGCAAATAACACGCGTAAAAGACGCAATTTACATATTTCTTCACGTTACGGTGAATAGCACATGTGCGGATGAAATTGATATGACATACACGCACATGAAAGGTTTAAGAGAAATAAAAATATAATATTTCAATAAAATATGAATAGTCGCACAAGCGGCGGATAACACACACTACGGTGGAACGGTGAATACTCGCACAAACGGCGGTAAAATTAAAACAAGGTGTTTTACTATTGTCGACAAGGGTCGGAGACAACAAACTTAAAGTGTCGTCATGGGACGGTGAAAATGTTAAAAGGCGCAAAGAGCGGACAACACACGACCGATTCAAAAACACCACTCATACTAAAAATCACGAGAACTGGCTGTGTAGCGGTATAAGAACAATAGTCAAGGTTACGTGACGTATCCAGTGCCGCCGACGGGGATGACAATAGAAATTGACACACGTATCGGCGGCGGCCGGACGACAATGTTGTTGCGACCATGGATGACCTTGAAACTCGCACACTACGCACGCTCTGCGTTTTGCGTATCCTTATCCAACATACTCCCCGCCTTGAAAGACCAAGGGGTCTTTCAAAGTATTGAAATTCTGGAGATACTTGAGATGATGGATCTTAAATACTACACTTACATACTAAATTTACATAAAACAATCTTTGGAACTATTTATAGAGTGAAAATAAAATACATGGATAGGAGAGAGATGTTAGTTTTCCACGGGTAGCTTGACAATTTTCGTGACCGCTCTCTTAAGTACACTATCTTGAGTTTTCACTGTGACAACTCGTACTGTTTGATCCTTTCCAGGATGAACCGCTATGATGCGTCCCATGTTCCGATGTGTTGGTGGGCGTTGAGGCGTATCTATGATGACAAGATCTCCTAGCTCGATGTTTGAGGTAGACTTAAACCACTTTGATCGACTCTGAAGTGTAGACAGATATTCAACTGTCAAACGTTACCAAAACGATTGATATAATTGCCAACGAGTGAGGCGATTCATCGTGATGTTTGTCATATCATTTTCTGGGAAAGCACATAATTGTTGTCCAATCAAAAAATGACCTGGTGTAAGTGCACAGAGGTCATTTGGATCCCCGGACAATGGTGTAAAAGGTCTTGAATTTAATATTCCCTCGATACGAATTATCAAAGTTTAAAATTCTTCACCTGTTAATATTTGTTGGCCAATCACTTTTTTGAGGTGGGATTTTGTGCTTTTTATGGCAGCTTTTCACAGACCGCCGAAGTGTGGAGCTGCTGGCGGATTAAAATGCCAGGTGCATGGAATTCTTGATGTCACTAAATTTTGAGTATTGGAATAATTTAATAATTCTTTTAATTGCCTGGATGCGCCGATATAATTTGTACCATTATCGGAATATAGGTTAGAAGGTATACCACGGCGTGAAAAAAACCGATCTAAAAGCAGCAAGGAAAGCTTCTGTTGACAAATCTGTGACCATTTCTAAATGCACTGCTTTTACACTCATACATATAAATAAATTGCGTTCTTCAATATTGAGGTGTTCTACATTGATCGTTTCCTTTATACATGCCATCCGATTTGGGGTACTCTCTCTAGGTTGGACATTTGCGCTTAATTTAATCGATGCTTGATCGTACCTTTCAAAAGACACTTCCTTGAGTTCCGGTGGTGAAAATTTGACTGGATATTCCGCGGAATTAATTGCTATGGCTAGTATTTCACCTTGTTTGACCGTGTTTAACACGTTTCCAAGACGCACGGCTTCGCTTTGTGTATTCTGAAATGAATCAATAACGTAGTCCCTTCTGAATTGTTTACTTTTATGGGTACTAGAGTTTCTGTGCGTGCTGCCAACATTAAAGGTTCTGGTATTGGTTTCGATATTTTTGATGCCTTATAATCTATTACAAGACCGTTGCTCACCAGAAACGGCTTTCCCACAATTCCTGCGTGAGGTATAGGGAAATATAACCGGGAACATACCGTTATGAAAAAAAAGACAGACGAATTGATTTAGAATATAAAAAATATAACTGATTTTATATAAATATATATTTTTTTTTTATTGTATACTTAAAAATAAAGCTTATTATTATATTTTAAATTTTTTCATTTTTGTATGACAAATATATTAAAATTATAAATTAAATATATTAGTAGGTATTAAACATTGAATTAAGGTGAAATATATAATTATCAAGGATAATTATGGGTAGTAATTAATAATGATGGGGAAATAGGAAAAATATTTGTGCCCCACTTCTATTGAACCCCACGAGCCGCCATTGTAATCAACTACCTTATATATAATTGTTCCTTCAGATCCATAACTTCCAGATAAATCATGATTTGACTGTATTTTTATGTCTATTGTACCATTAAACTAAAAATATATTCGTATTTAAAGTCTTTTTAAGTTCATTAAGAAACACTGACAATTAATGTAATTTAATAATTTATTTTACCATGCTACTTTTTTCAGATTCTGTTTCATGTTTCTTTTCCTTGTCAATATTCTTTGATAAATTAGTTTCTTCAAGATTAATTTGATTCTATTCATTATTAAAGTAATATTATATTACATTATATAATGTATAGTAACAAAAAAAACATATTTAGAAATAATATTATAATTATTAATTCGTTGAACTTTTAAGTTTGTTTTAATTATATTTTTGTACTTAATTACACATGACAATAATTCAATCAATACATGTAATTCTGTTGAAAATGAGAAAGGACCCAGGTGGCAGCATGTTTTTGTTAGCTATAGTCAAGCATTTCCCTTTCCATTTCTATAACTTAATTATTATCATTTAATACTTGCAGTTTTGAGTTCCAGTTGCATCGAATAGGCATAGTGTCTGTAATGATGATATAAGTAATATACAGGGTAATATATGATATGGTATCAGATCCCGATCATTAGGAAGGCACATACATTTCAAATATCATGTGTACTTATTAATCGTCGATAACAGAATAATGTGACCTCTTGCGGATTGTGCTACTCTGACAAAAGCTAAAAACAAAGCAATATGGTATGGTGATAAATCTATCTCCCAATTGTACGTCAAGTTGGACTAAACCGATAGTGCAAACTATAAATTGGTTGATACCTTTTAAATTATACTTTTGTGTTTCATCAACCATTACTTCATTCTGTAGTTGTGAAAGTTTGATTAAATTCAAGTCACTTCCCGTGTCCAATAAAAACCTTGCACTCGTATGTATACATTGACGTATTTTAATATCCATATAATTTTCAGTTAATTCGGCTTCGAAATGCATAACTCTTGCAAGTCGAGTGTGGCAGTTTTGATTTCTCCCACCGGGCGACTGTCACTTGGGCCCGGGGTTTGTGCGTTTCTCGATGGCTGATTTTGTTTTTCTTTCTTTTCGTTATTATACTTCCTCTTACGACAGTCCTCTATTTTATGATTGGGATTCTTGCAGTAACTGCACACAATCATCCTTATACTGCGCTGTTCTGTCCTACTATTGTTTCTGGATTCTTTGTATCGTGCCTTCTCTGCCTCGGACGCTCGACACTGACGAGCTTGATGATTCGATTGTCCACACAAGAAACAATTCCCAGGTGGTCTACTATTATTGAGTGGTTTATATTTCGATTTATGATCCTTAATATTTTTATATATTTCTCTTTGTGCGCAACGAGATGCCTCTTCTTCTAAAGCAATCTGGACTGCTTCCGATAACTCATTTGGTCTGCAAGCTTTAACGATAATTTTGGTATTATGTGGAAGTCCTTCAGTAAATGCTGTAAGAATTTGTAATGATGTTATTTTGGCAATGCTTTCCGTGTCAGAAAGTCCATTTTTACTATTGGAAACTTCCATAATATCATGAAATAATTGCTCCGCGCGATCCGCGTACTGTTGTATTGTCTCACCGTTCATGTATTTGAGGATTGATAATTTCGAGTGTAATTGAGCCAAAGTTTGTTTTTTATCAACTAAAAAATTCAAAATAGTTTGGAGATCCTGGAATGACTTTAGTTCTTTATATCGAATAACACGATAAGCTTTCCCTACTAATCTAGTCGTAATTCCTTTAATGAACATATTCTGTAGTTCTGGTCTATATTACTAATTGCAAACTCGCATGCGTTTAGAAAAGCGTGATTTGAATCTAAATTTTCTCCATCGAAGGTTGGAATTAATCTTAGAGCTTGTTCTATTGACATAAATTGTGTCTTGGCCATTTTGGTATTCGAGGTGCTTCCCTTATTAGATCTAAGAAAATATTTGATCGACTCGATTGTACTGAACCAACGATTCCCTTACTCTTTTTAAAAGACTACTGCTAGTTTTAATAATTCTCCACTAGAATCACTGTCCTCACTTTCTTCACTTTCCTCCCCCGAGAAAGAAATAAGATCGAATTCTATATTGTTTTTGTCTCTACCTGACATGCAAAATATAATTAAATATCTGATTTAAGACAATAGATGCTCTGTATAAATGGATGCTATGAATATACATATATATATATATATATATATATAGATGCTCTGAATAAATATAAATGCCCTTTTAACTAAATAGTTGCTCTGTATAAATAGATGCTCTGAATAAATATTAATGCCCTTTTAAATAAATAGATGCTCTGTATTAATGGATATTCTACCTACCAATTAGTACAAATATCATGTAATAATAAAAAAAAAAAAATTATGTTTAGTTACACCAAAAAAAAAATAAGGACAGATATTAAATTCTAAAATATTATAAACGGACTTACAATACGAATATCCACAATAATCGCGCCATTGTACAACAAAAAAAAAAATTATATGTTGACTAAGTAAACGGAGGACTCGGCGGCGGCGTTGCTGTGACGTCAACGGTGGCGTTGCTATGACGTTGATGGCGACTCTGGGCGGCGGCGTAAATAACGCGCGTGTACAAATTTCAAGGTCCCAAATGGTCGTTTTCTATGAAATGTATTTATATAAGAATAATTTGTAGTAAAACTCACGTATACTTCTGTGTTATGTAGTTTATATTTTTCTAATTTTCCTAATGATGACAATAACGGATGTTGATGACTGATTTAATTTAGTAGCCCTCTTCTTGGTTCGATGTTACCACAAAGACGTAAATGTTCGTACAGCATATATTTTAAAAGCAATACTATTATCACTATTAATAATAGCAAAGTTATTACTAAATAAAACAAAATGCTGTCACCGTTACCACCAGAAATGTTGTGGCCACACCCTTCAAGGAGAGACTGATCAGCCTTCGTAGGTTATTATCACAAAGGAAAAACTATAATTTTACTTAAATGTACTTTATTTTACTAAACACTAAATCTATATGTACTATTAAGGATTTACTATTAAACGGTTACACTTAATGAATTAATACTTAAAAGATGCTCTGCTAAAATTTACATATAAGATGCTCTGCTTATGGTCGCTACTACTCGACGACTGCCTCTGCACACAACCGTGGGAGAGCGTCGAGCCCAGCGAGTCATGGAATACGCAAAGTCAGCGAGTCCCATAGCTCGTCCGGTCACGTAGGCCATTACAACATAATATATATTTTATATAAAAAAATTAACAGTGAATATAATATAGTATTTAATATAATATAGTCTAACAACTACAATACTATATTTGCGTATACAACACAGCTAGTTGTAAACATTGTGAAGATTCATTAAAAAAAAAAAACTAATGTAATAAAATAACTAGTGATAACAATAACACACAAAAATATTTTTTGGTGCAAAGTTGACTGGCCTGGTGCAAAGTAACCTTCACTTAATTTGTTGCTTTTCCTCATTCGAGATTTCGACTTTTGAGCATAACTTATAACTTCAATTTCCGTGTTTCGGAAAATATATTTTATCATAGATCGTACTGCATTCCAGTTTAACTCATCTCTACTACTACTAGAGATATAACCTCTCGTCGCAGAAATTGGCATTTACTTGGCTGTAGTTGGAGGTTATATTTTCGTAGACGTTGAAATATCTCTTCTAATCTTAATTCATGCTGGATGAGGTCTTTTGCGTACCTATATAATTATATCGTCTAAGTAATCAAATGCCTTAACTCCATTAAGACCTGTTAGTACGCTCTTCATTAGACGCTGAAATGTACTTGGTGCTCCACTAAATCCAAAGGGCATTCGAACAAACTCGAAATGACACTTATCAGTCGAGAAAGCTGTTTTCCTTAGGTCTTGATGACGTATTGGGACCTGGTGATACCCACTGTTGAGATCAAGTGTAGTATAATACCTAGATCGTCCCAGTTGATCTAAAATCTCCTCAATCCTTGGAATAGGAAAAGCGTCTCCAACAGTCAATTAATTAAGTCGACGAAAATCTACACAAACCCTGAATTGTGGATTTCCACTTGCGTCCGGTTTTTTGGGTACTACCACTAAAGGTGCGTTCCATGGAGAGTCTGATGGTTGAATAATATTATCTAATTCTAGCTTTTCCATTTGTTCGAATATAACTTGTCTATGTGCATAAGGGAGTCTATACGGTCTGATATTAACAGGTGCTGCTTCGTCTGGAATTTCTATTTCATGGGGAATGACTGTGGTGGCTGCTAGGGGTTCTCCCTGAAAGTGAAATAAATCTTGATACTTCATACAGAAGCGTAAGCGACTATCCCTCTCTTCGTAATCTAGATCATCTGTTTGGATAGATAGTATCAATTTGTTTACACAGTTTTCTGATGATTTATGATTTTCTGGATTTTCACAATATTTGACACTTCCTCAAAGATATTATATTTCATGGTTTCTAAATGTGGTGGAACAATTCTAACTTGTTGATTTACACAGATAAACAGAAGCTTAAGGTAAATAATAATAAAATCGGATATATGTAATAATATAATAATATGTATTATTGATATGAATAACTATAGTGCTCTGAGGCATAATATAAAACAACGACTAATCGTCCTACAGGCTACTACTTAGAAAGAATATGCTTTAACAATATAAAATGTCATTCAGCGTCTGCTGTTCTACAGTGTGAATAATTTGCTTATAATCTAAATATACAGGGTGTGTTGTTTACATTCAACATAACTAAACTATCGGATGTATTTATTACTGATACCAATATCTGACCATTTTTCACAGTTTTAACAGGTTTAGTGTCATATAGGGTCGTTAGATCATACATAAGAAATGTTAATAAAATTCATACTACTTTAAATACATTTGTTTATTATTGTTTTAATATAAAATATCTAATAGATAATTATAAATATAATTTTAATCAAAACATTAAACCATTTTAACTTTGCTTAAATTACTTTTAATTTTACTTTTGCACTTTGCTTTATAGGCCACATAGAATTAAAATTACATAAAAGAATAAAGAAAATGAAGGTTCTTGAGGTCCTATATGGCGTTAAAAGCAAGTATTGACTGTAGGGTTAAAAACCCCTACGTGGCGTTAAAGTCAAATGACATTGATGGTTTAATAAACCCCACATGGCGCTTTAAGCAAATATAAATATTATGTTATGTCGTTAAACCTGTTAATGACATTTCTTATTAATAAATTATTATCTCCAATCTTCTGTGCATATATGTTTAACGTTGTTCTATTTGATTTGTCTGTGATTATCGGTATTACAGTCTGTTTAGTAACCGAATTACCAAAAAATGTATAATGTACGACGACCGAAGGACCAGTCACCAGTGAAGTTATAATAATTCACACAACAAAAAGGAAAAAATAGAAAAATACACAAAACGAAGAAGATAAAAACGAGATAAAACTTACAGGAACTACGAGTTTATATTAGCGTGAAATTGTGTGACCGGTTCACTTGTGCAATGGCCACACAATTGTACAAATAACCTACCTATTATACTAGAGACTAAAACTAAACACACAGGACACACTTAAAATTACGGTAGAACGACGATATTGACGGTGACGGTGACTGGGCTGGTAACTGATAGATTTAAATTGACTGGTAGTAGACGAAGTTGACTGGTAACTGGTTACCTCAATGTGTTTCACTCGATCCCATGAACATCACTGAGGAAATTACTTGGTTGACTGAGAAATAGGTAGGAGCGTTGTATAATAAAACTAATAAAATTCAATACTTACACGGTGTTTGGTATAAAATGGTAACGTGTATATTATTAAAGACGAAGATTTAATTATAATAACAAGAGTTTACACAATAACTGAAATAAGAATAACTTTAACAATATTAATCATATTAATTATACACTAACCAATAACAATATTATTCTGCTGCAATAGCAAGATTAAATACAAGTATGATACAAAATATTTGAACGTCGTGTGTATAAGAAGTACGATAGTACGACAGGCGTCAAAATATACGTGGTGCTATAAGTGCGACCGACGAACGACGGAGAAAAATATTACGGGCGTTGCCCGATACAAATATATATAATTTAAATTAATAAGAATAACTAACGATTAACATAAAATACAAATAATTAAATAATTAAATAATGAGGGAAAAAGGCAACATAATATATAAATGATAATAATAATAATACAATAATAATTCACAATAATTAAAATTCACACTGGACGAAGAACAGATAAGGAATTGTCGCCGCCGCCGTGCTCCGTTACTTTGTGTAAACACAGTATCCGATCTTTCTTGTAGGATTCGAGGTTCTAGGTTTCCTGGAGGTTTTGGATTATCTGGAAGTTTCGCCGATATTGTGGAGGTTCTGTAGTCAATGTTTATGCCATTACTTTTTAAAAATGGTGCGCCTAAAATTCCTGCTTCAGATATTGGAAAATTGTCATATACTACCTGAAATAAGACATCTACTTTTTTGTTCCCTAACTAAACGGTAAAAATTACTTCTCCAATAGTGAATAATGGTTAAGCATTAATACCTCTTAACTCATATACTATTTGTTCATTTACCATTACCGATTCTTGAAGCTCTGAGAGTTTGATCATATTTACTTCACTACCTGTATCTACAACTAGTTTTATTTGTTCTTTGACGCACTGGAAGATTTGGAGTGTAATAGAGTTATTTATAAGTTTTGCTGAGAAGTGGAGGGATGTTGCAGGCTTAATACAGCGCTCTGGATTTGATGAACTGACCGCGCGCTGCCTCGGCTCAGTTCCTCTTCGTTTCCCGACTTAGGATTTTCTGATCTGGCTTCTCCCTCCTCATGTAACTTTTTGCTGTTAACGTATTTTCTTTTTCTGCACTTTTCTAATGTGTGTCCTTCTTTTTTACAATATCTGCAGATTAATGTTTTTTTAATTGTATTGACCGTCTGTGATGATCTTAATGATGAAGATTGTGATGATCCCGGTTGTAACCTTGACCTATATCTATTTTGATCGTATGCTGATGCCCTGCAAACTTTTGCTATGTGATTTGTTCTCCCACACTTAAAACACTCTCTGTTGTTACTCTGATTGCTTGTAGAATTTATCTTTTGTGGTGGTGCATTTCTAATTCTATTATCTAGTCGATTATGGAATATTTGGTGTGTTGCTTTTTCTGAATTAGTTGCCGTTTCTTCTTCAAGAACAATTATTGCTAGTGCTTCATTTAGAGTAGATGGGTTGCGCAATTTTATTAATAACTGATAAGATTCTGGAACTCCACTAATGAAAGCATTTAACACCTGATTATGCAATAATTTTTCAATGTCTTTATCGTTTGCGTATTCTCCTGTCTCCATCGTTGCTTCGAACATATTATGTAATAATTGCTCCATTTTATCATAATATTCCTGTACACTTTCCTGTTGTTTCATTCTGCATGTGATTAGTTTCATCTGTAAGTGTGGTAGAGACCATTTCTTTTCGGATAATTCGACAATCGCTTTTCTGAACTCCGCAAAATTTATAATTTCCTTATACCGGATGGCTCGTAGCGATTCTCCTGATAGTTTCAGTATTAAACCTTGTACAAGCATTTCTACTTGATCAGGATCTATTACTCTAACTGCGAAATCGCATGCTCTTAAAAATCTGTAAGACTCATCTGGATTTGATCTATCAAATTAAGGTACTATTTTTAGTGCTTGATCTACGTTCACATGTAACTTGTTTACTTTTGAACCCATTATTATGTCCTTTCTTTGGTAACGCTTTTCTAGATGAACTTTATGCTCTGCACTTTTTCGGTGTTCTGGATGTTCTTGATGTTTCTGATGTTCTGGATGATCTGAATGTTCTGGATTCTCTTGGTGTTCTGGATGCTCTTGATGATCTGGATGTTCTAGATGCTCTTGACTTCGTAATATATATCGGGATGAACATAAAATGTCTTCTGTCCTATTTAAAGTGTCCCTTACTCTATCTAAGATCCTATCTGGTATATATAACTCTCCACTAGAAGTGTCACTGCTGGGGCTACTAAAGTCTATAAAATCTAAGTTAGTACTATTATTTGACCCTGAATCCAACATGCACTAGTAGTTAGTATTAAAAAAAAAAAACTAACTATTATTTATTAATATTTTATTATATATTTTTTTTTTTTTATTACTATAATAGTATGCATACTTCAACCCTTCTTTTTTTTTTTTTTAGGAAAATAAATAAATCACTCTATCAATCCCTTATAATAAAACCTGTATATACGAGTACTATATGTAATGAAATAATAATAAGTATGGCCATCTCACCGATATATAACACCTTAAAGCGCGTATACAAATACCATAAAAAAAACTTACAGAATTATGCTTAATAACCTACGTACGAATTTACTGCCTTGTTACTGATGATGCTTCTTGATGATAATCTGTTGTGATGATCTTCTACAATTGACTGGCAATTGGATGACGTGTGAATGATGATTGAATGACGATCAAATGATATGTGATGTTGACACCGCAAATACAGACGACGACAGCAAAGACAGCGGCGTCCACCAAAATATAGTAGTACCGTGTAGTGATGTATGTGACGTTTACTCGGCAATGAAAATTTTTAAGTCCCTCCTCGGACCATGTCGTAATTATTAGCCGGCAACGGTCGGATGCGGGCGGCGCAATCACTGCAGCTACGAGTATGACGGTGGCGGCGCAATCATGTGACGTCAACAACGGCACGAAATAACCTTGGTGACACGCGCGGTGCTGACGATTTGAATATGACGGGTTGTATTGTTCGCGATACGTATAAAATAAATGAAAATATACACGTACTTTAAAATGTAAGATTCTATCTATCCTATATAAAGATTTTTCGAAATATAAATATATATAAATTTTTTTTTCCTCTCTTGAACTACCTTCCAAATCCAACATTATCGCACGTGAAAATGACCAAAACGATACACGTAGGTTCTTTGAACAATTAATTTGAAACTAATTATCGAAACGTAGAAACAATAAATTTATGCATAGTAAATCATTAATCTTGTTAATGACCTCCTGTACATACAAATTAAATAGGTATGGTGATAGTGAGCGTCCTTGGCTGACACCTTTCATAATGTTTGCCTCTTCTTCACTTGCTCCGTTTTTGATTACTCCTATCTCGTTCTTGTACAATCTATGAGTTATTCTTCTGTCTCTATAACTTGCTCAAGTCTTCTTTAAGGTGTCAAACATTATGTCCCAATTCAAAAAAGAACACACACAGCGTTGAGATTTCTTCATGGCCTTTGTTCACCCTCGCGCACATAACGATTTTTGGGTTTAATTTCTGTTGTGCAGTTATGAATAAATTCTCTTTGTTTGGCTATGTCACCCAGGTTCCAGTACGCAGTAAAAACACTCATCCATTCATCTTCTGTTATTTTTTCAGTGCACTTTAATCGGAATTTATCTTCACAAGGTGATTTAATTTTTCTTGCTTCTTTTACTCGTTTTTCTGGTTTTTTTAAATGACTTTCGTACTCTTTCCCACTATTTCTAGCTATCTTTGAAATGTTTCTTTTCTTTCTCGTTTGCTTTTCTTTAAAGGACTCAAAATATCAATATTTGTAGCAATAAATGTTTCAGAATAAATGGTTAAGTCAGGGGTAATAGTGACAGATGGTAAGTCATTACTATTTAGACCACCATTGCTATTTGAGGCAGGGGTAATAATATCAAATAAGTTAGGACCAACAGTACTGGTTGTCGGTATTTGAACCATGATAACATGGTCAGTGTCTTTTTGAAAATCATCCTCATCAGATTTTACTTGGTCAACTGAAGGTGTCCAATTTTTATCTGCATCAGTATCATCAAAATCTTTAGATTCCGTCTCATTGCTTAAATCACTGGAACTGCTAGACGATGAAGAGGAGAAACCAGAACTAGAACTACATCCAAATCAACATATTTCTTCTGAAAACCAAAAAAACAAATTAAATTTTATTTTGTGGGTATTTCGTGAATAGTACACACAATTATTTTTAATAATAATTTATTAATTCAAATATTTATACAATTACAACGCTCACAAAAACAACTTAAATAAATATGTTTAAATGTATTATAAAATGATGACGTGATTGATGTTGATACAAAAGAGAAAAAAAGAAATATAATAATAATAATAAAGTCTATTAAATTGTAAACGGTAAACGTGTCGAAGGCGGTTATATTAACGATAACGCGACCAGTGTAACGTATATGTGAGTGTGAGACCGCGGCGTCGGATACTAAACGACTGTTGTTGTTTACGGCTAGCTCTCCTGGTATATATAGAGGCGATAACCTTCTCGAAAATTCCCGGACCTGATTAATATATTGAGTCTCGAATGTTCTCGAAATATATAGATAATTCGATAGCGTCGCGCGTTATTGATTGTCGCCACAATTTTATTGATTAGGATTTTATTAGCAAATTTAATTTTAATTTTATATATTTTCTACTAAATTACGTACCAGCTTTACCGTTCTTACCATTCTCGAAGATATGTGGATAAATTATTATATTGTGTAAAAGCTCTTACTACTGCTCCTAATAAAGCTAATGACATATCTGTGACTTCTTGTTTTGGACTTGGAGCACTATCTCTTATCCATTCAATCATGGAGGATTCCGAGTGCTGTGCGTTAATTTCGTTGTCAACAATAGCAATTTCATAAGTAAAATTGCTTTGTCTTGCGATTAGAAAATAAAAGTAGTTTTTTTAACTAAACTTCCAGCAGCATCAATACTTATTGTTGGACACTTTTTCTTTTTAATGCATTGTTTGTACACCTTCATTTCTTCCGTACTCCAATAGCGCATAAAAAATCTGTCATATTCAATATCTTTTATAATATTGAGGTATAGATGCATATTATTCATCATACAAACTGATAATACTGGATCATTATGAATTATGATCTTTTCCTTCTTTTAATGCTTTATATTTAGCTTTTCGTAGGGCATTTGTATTAGGTAAATTGTTGATATAGGTGTTTATATGATAAAATTTTTTAGCTCTTACGTTAATTTTTCTACAAAATATAAGACTACTATATATTACTATATTACTAATATTACTATATTACTATACTTGTAGTCTTAAAACCACTAGATGCATTTTGAATAGTAGCTGCCCTCTGATATGCAAGAATAGTTCACCTTCATGTTCTATTGTTACAATTTTACCACTATGATTTTTAAGCCAACGTTTCACTTCTCGTTCATAATAAGTACTTAATGGAAACATAAAAGAAACATCCAATGTTTATAATCTGTGAGAAATGTGATTGGTATAATTAATACATGTATATAATTGTCTCTTGACCGTGTAAAAAAATCAAAATTTTTGATATGTGTTGAATGACCATCACTAACAAGAAGGGGATCATCATATTTATATGCGCAAAAAATTTAAATATTTGAAAGAAGTGTGAAAAATCATTATATTTTTTCAAATCAGTATGCTATATGTGGCAAAACTAAATTCAAATCTATTTAATTTTATAACATAATTTTGATAATCGTGATAACGTGTTATCCAATAAGAATACTGTATATAGTTGTTAGGTCACTCACCCCATGCACTATTTGGTCCATTAATGCTTCCTCCAAATTGTCGAAATCACATAATATTGATGGTTTCAGTAATTTTGTAATAAATTCGATGGTTGTTTCATTTTCCTGTAGACAATTTCGAATTTTAGACCGTTCTGCAAGAATGGAAACCTTAGGCTGTAAATAACTTTTCATGTTACTAATTGTTCATATTCAACATCTTTTGGCAAGGTTGGTGTACACAGAGATTTTAACACTTTATAACCTTCACTTCAAATTAAAGTTAAAAATATAGCTGATTTTTTTATTTTATTTTATTCACGATCATATATAATTCAAGTCGTTCTACCCACGTCTCGAAATCTTCTTCTTGCAGTTTGAATTCTACCATGTTACCGTATTAAGATATCGTGCTTTTTTTATCATTTTTGATCCGATTGATTTTCCATTATTTGTTCACACAATCGAACATCCCATCTTCGTCGCCACTTTTGTGTCTTTATCATATCAATATATATATTTCAAGAAATACAATTATAATATTAATAATCCTTTATTTATTGCTCGTTTTCAGAAAAGCAACTTACTTACTATAACAAGAACACAACATGAATATCTACATTTTAAATGATAATAGAATAAACCGTTATCACTCTATTTTAAGTGTGACCAACACCACAAATAGTAAATAAAATAAAAATAATATAATAATAATAAATAAATACTTACAGTCTTGATAAATTATCCAACATTCAGGTTTTGTCGGATCAAAATCTGTTGTATGATTATTTGCCTTGGCATATCGCATACTCGCCTAGGTCAGTCCGCCACGAATACCTGTTGAACAATTAATAATTATTATGTATTAAGTAATCAATAATCATCAGCAACATTTCATAATCTGTTAGAAGTTCAAGTTTCGTCGTTGTATACTTTAGCATGCAATCAAAGCTGAAGACTGGTGACGTATAGTAATACGCCGAGTTTAAATTATAAGTTTTCTCACATGTATCCCTAAAACTTTCAAAATTGTCGGCTAACAGAAATACGTAAATTTTTAAATACAGGTTACTATATTCTAGGTTATTTTTGCAGTTAAATGAATAAATACATTTATTGCATGCTCATAATCCTCTGCAGATATTCCTTCCTCAGTTAGTGTGTTGTTAAATTTGTTTCTGGTCGGCAGACCGATCTCTTCCAATTTTTCCCATGTGTCCATATATTCATATGGGTCAACTCCTTTACGTGAAACTAACAATAGTTCTTCTGGACAAAACACTTTTGCTATTTGACGGAATTTGTGTAAATCAGGTGTAACGTGACTGTTCGTCTTAGCTTGTGCTACAGAACGAACGCCCGTCAATAGGTCTGTCTAGTGGAATCCGAAGATATAGTTGGCTAGACTATTTCTACACTAGATGACCTAAAGTTCTCCTATTTATTTATATAGCCCTAGAGAGAATACCAGGACTCGTATATATCTCTTTGGAATTAAATAACTAACTCTTGAGTACAAGCAACACAATAATATATTGTAATATATATATATAATAATAAATTACACCTGAGTATGGATCCAATCGATGACTAATGGTGATCCGGATGACAGGCGGAGACGACACACACGATATTAATAATATAAATAATGCACACTATATATTTAATATTTAAGTTAAAATGGATGCTCGCGCTTGTGCTATAATGTGTCGACTGACTATTGTGTATATATTAATATTCCAATTGCTATTAAGATATTACGTCTCGTCTCCCTCTATCATATGCACTGGGATAATCTGTCAGACATTTTATGCCAATTCGGCACAAAATTGAAGGCACCGTTAGAGTCGCACAAAATAACCGTAACACAGGTGTAATTAAATTATATGTCAAGGTTTATGGGCTAGACGCTATAAACATAAACATGTCAATAAATCTAATCCTGAAACGACTACTTATATATTTTGAAAAATAAATAAATTTTTCTTCGCTGTTCGGTATTACTGAGATTATATTTTCGTCATACCCGAGTTCATGCACGATGAAATGAGCGTCGTAATTACTCAAATTATGAAAGAACTGGTACGAACTTTGGCATTTGAAGTTTTAAATTACATGTGTTACATAGAGCTTGTCGGTAACGTCCGGAGAAATGATGATGGTCTGTTACCAAATAAGTATAAACTACTGTGAGAAGTATATACTACTGGAAGAGGGATGACAATAAGCTCCTAAATCAATTCAGAAGACAAAACCTCTTGCATGGATAAACAAACGAACGTTCCCTTCATGAATACCTCATATAGACTTGGGTGTTATTATTTTTTTTTTTTTTTTTAGTTTTTTTTTTTTCGGAAATTTTTCGTTTAAAAAAAAAAAAAAAAAAATATTACTCATTTTTTGTTGTTGTTGCTTTCTTACTTTTCTCCTGACATTTCGCAGTCGTTCATTTACGATGAATACAAGTTTATTGTTATATAGCGCGTGTATATAAATATATATGTATTATAATTTATGAATATTTTTCACCTCGTTTGCAGTCGAATAAACAATAATTTTACCATTCATTTTCGAATATTAATATTAACACATTGACGGACATCACTGCTATAGCAGTTATGTACTTGACTGTAATTCTAGCGTCATTAGTACAGCTAACTGAATATTACAGTTACAAAAAAATGTGTAAGAGCAATTTTTTTGTAATTAGTATTTTAAATTCTTATAATGCATAAAAATATACAACTGTTATAGCAGTTGGTCACCATTAGTGACTTTTTTCTCTCGATATGGTCACATGTCTGATATAGCAGTTATGTTAACAATGGTATAATATACAAATATTTTTTTTAATTTCATGGTTTATATTTATCAAATAAGTTTAGGAAAATTAAATGTAAATATGTAATCAAATAAATAACAACAAATACCTGTGCAAATAAACAAATTATAATAAATTGTAATTAATTATATAATGTAAAAACACTGTCTTTTTTAAATTAAAAATATGTATCTTTTTATTATTCAAATTACTAATTGCATTGAAATGTTTACAACATAAATGGAATTAATAGTCATGATATCTTGCAAAGCAGGGTCCTGGGCACAAAGGAGGTTTTGAAGTACTGTAACGTCCCCTCCTATCGTTTCCTCACTGCGCTAAGTTTTGTTTATTTTTACGAGGTCTTGGGGGCTCGACCTCGGTGTGTGATATTTAATTATTATGGACAAAAGGTATTTTATAAGAAGTACACTTTTTAAATTATAATATATGTAATTGTATATCTATAATGTATATATAAATATATAATATTATAATTACACGGAATGATAGAAGAAGACGACCCGTGGTTGTATTTGAAAGTCTGATGGCGTTGACTCCGTCTTCTTCTGTAGTTCTTCACTTACATCCGTTCATCACTCACTCGGGTTCTTCAGTCCCTCTGATTCTTCCGTCACTGTCCTCTTGCACAAGCCTTCTACCAATATTATATATCACGCCGAATTTCCTTAGTTAGCAATTTATATTTTGACACTATTATTCCGCACACTCAACATATTATCCGTGGCCTACTTATGAAGTAATGTACGATGTTGCTAAAAACAATCGTTACAAGACTATGATTGTCGAAAATGCGTTTGTATTCAATGTCAGCTGTCAATAGACTGATTTATTTTCCGCGAATATTGTAGTCCTTTAATTTAAAAATCTCCTTTCTCATCATTTTTGCTGACTTCTAATTCTGTTATAGTTTGTAATATTAGACGCGCGTGACTAGACCAGATAATTTATATTAGATATTTAACGTTTTGATTAGATTGCTTATTTTTATTCTCACGGTTAAACGGTTAAGAATAATAAAATATATTATAAGTTTGGTGATATTTATCTATAAATTTTTTTTTTTTTTGTTGTACATGTATTGGTACGTCTACTAATTTACCGTTTTTATTTATTTTTATTAAGTAACTGTTATGATTTATTTTTTTTTTCTATTGAATATGGTCCACCAAATCTATTTGAAAATTTATTCTTACGTATTGGTATTTTCACTAATACTTTTTCCCCTATTTTGAAATCAATATCGTGTTTATTTATATATTTTTGATTTTTTTGATTATCAAATGCCTTTTGTAATATATGTGGAATTGTATCGCGAACTTTTTGTAATTTATTTAATTCATCAATAACTGAATGTTCGTAAGAATTCGGAATTAAAACAATTTCGAAAATATATTTTGGTTCATACAATAAAATGGAGAATATCCCATTGAATAATGAATTGCCGAATTATAGGTGTGTAAAACTATTTGTAAAACGTCGGACCATTTTTCGTTTTTTCATATCGGTAATCACTTGATTTTGTTTTTCTACGTTGCCTTGGCTTGTGGGTATATATGCTATGCCTTCTGTTTTTTTGATATTTAAAGCGGTTAAAATGTCAGAAATTACTTTGGTGGTAAAATGAGTCCCGTTGTCTGATCTAACTGTTTTCATAGCACCGTAAGTAAGAATTAAATTTAATAAAAATTGCGTCGTAGTCTTGGCGTCAGCGTTCCTACAAGGTTTTGCTATACAATATTTAGTACTCTACATGTAGCTACTAATATATATTTAAATCCACGTGATGGCATTAAAGGTCCTACATAATCAATTGTGATATCAGAAAAAGGAGTTCCATTTTTAATTGGATACGTTTGCATTTTTCCTACTTGTTTTGTTTTATCTGGTTTATATTTTTGACAAATGACACAAGCGTTACGTATGTTTTTATTTGTTTATGCATTAACAGCCAGTGGTATCTTGATCGAATTTTATTATAAACTTTATATAGGTACACCTAAATATGCTCCTGTCATTTTATTATCATGAACATGTTGTATTATTTCTGTTGTTAATATTTCTGGGACTGCTAATACTAATTTGTGACTTCCGTTTATTATTTTTTTATAATATAATATTTCATCATTTTTATTTAAAAGATAAGATTTCGCTTTATTTTGCCATTTGATGTCAATTATTTCTATATTTTCTAAAGCAGTAATAACGTTTTTTTAAATAATTAGATATCTCTAGTTTGCAATATTTTAATATTTACTGGTTCAACAATATTTATATTATATGGTTTATTATTCTCCACATTATTTATAGTATTATTTAAATCTATCGGATTTCTAGATAAAAAATCAGCTACCTCATTAAGAATTCCTTTTTTAAAAATTATTTTAAAATCAAATCCTATTAGTTTAGTTCTAAGTCTATTAAAATAGATGACTCTGATTTTATCGTTTGTAATTGAACTAAATTTTTATGATCGGTCCAAACTGTAAATCGTCTACCATGTAAATATTGTCTAAAATGAGTACAACCGAAGTATAAGGTTGAAATTTCTAACTCTAGTGCTGAATAGTCATTTTGTGCTTTATTTAATTTTTTTGATTCGAAAAAAACGGGGTGTATTTCTTTGTTCTCATTTTGTTGTTGTAAAATGACACCTAATCCTTTCTTTTAACCGTCTGTCACTAAAATTATTTCTGCGTTATCGTCAAAATGTGTTAATACTAGTTTATAGTTAGTTCATCTTTTAAAATTTTAAATGCTATTTCGTGTGTATCGTTCCAGGTAATCGGAGATTTTTTTGTTTTAAATTTTCCTATTGTTAATTCCGTAAGGGGGTGTGCTAACTTACTGAAATTTGGTATGAACCGACAGAAATAATTCGCCAAGCCCAAAAAACTACGAAGCTGTTTGAGTGTACTAGGAAACGAAACATTTTTAATAGCTAATAGTCCTTCGGTCGGTTTTATCCCATGACTGTTAATAATGTTGCCCAATATTTTTAATTCGGTATACCCAAATTTACATTTTGATATTTTTAATTTTAAATTATATTTTAAAAGTCGTTCAAATGGTTTTTTAAGAGAATTTAAATGGTCATCAAATGTTTTACCAAAACATACGCAATCTTCAACGATAACAACAAATTATTCTGTAATTTAATCCTGCCATTATTGTAATAACACGAAAATAACGTAGGAATAAAATAAAATAATAGGGGAAAAAAAAGATATATAAAGAAAATAATTGGGGTTGATAATATTAAAATGTTAGAATGATATAATGTTGATGATATGTGTTATTACCTTCCTTCCAATGTCAGAAGGGCCTCGGGATAGTAAGTTCGAAAGTTATCAAGATATAGGTATTTAATATTCTATTAGAAATTGTTAGACGTATTAATTCCAAGTTATTTTAGTCTATATAAATTATTTGCTCTATTCAATAAATATATTCTTATTTGATTTTAATTTTAATTTCTATTTCATTAATTATAATGATACTATTTTATTATAAAACAAAAATTTACATATGTAATTTACATATGTTTTATTTGAGAAAGGAATTTATATTTCGATTACATTACAATTATTTATTCTTTTTTTGTTATGTGAGTTATTATTTTATTTTTATTTATTTTAGGTGAAATTAAATTGCAGTTTCTGTTTCCCTTTTTATTAATGTTGAAACATACAGTAGGATTTTATAAGCGTGTTAATTGTAACCTCACAAATCAAATGATTCATTTGGTACAAAGGCGACATAAAAATAATAAAAATAACCACTACCTTAAATTCAGTGATTATTACCGAAATATAAGTGAACTCGCAGGTTGAGTAAAAAAAACAAACAATGCTGATGATATTATTGATGAATGAATCTTCCAATACCGAAACACGGTCAACAATCTCCGAAAATAAGTTCTCTCTCGTGTGATGTATGGCGTGATGACTGTCGATACTACAGACAAACACTGCGCACTGACTGGAGGCGAGTTGGTCTTGGTGGGTCATATTTATTACTTTCTGAGTACGATCTTCAAAAAGTTGTGCCGACGAATTGATGAATTATATTTTGTTTTAAAATGGCTTATGTTCGAATTATAAAAAAAAAAATATGATATAAGATGGACTCAGAGATATGTATCGGTGAGATAACAGGCCTTTTATGCTGTGCATAGAGTAATCGTGAGAACGGGTGTCCAACGATTTTTTTTTATTATAAATCTTGTATAAAACCGTGGTCTCTTGTTTTATTAAATAAAAGAAATACCTTGTTACATTGAATTGTCGCCGATTTCGGCGCCGTCTACGATTTTTATAAAATAGGAAATTATGTTAGTAGATTTAAACATGATATATGTTTATATGAAATCCTTGAAATAATTATAATGACTGATAGTAAAATATCTTTTATTGTTCACCAAATTCAATTAGATTCTTATAGCACTCATATGAGAGCATATGAAGTGAATAAAAATAAAATTTCAAAGGACATTATTAGTATAGAAGAGTTAAGTGGTCCACCAATAAATATTAGTAAAATCACATTTTATTATAATAACTAATTCTTTCAATTTAATGTACTCATAATTTGTATATTGTATGATATGTATTTATGAAGATGAAAATCATTAATCTCTATTTAACACCAATTAAACATTTAGAAAAAAAAAACAAATTTACTTAACTTAGTTTATAATTATTTTTGAACGTGTATTAAACAAAATATAATTTAAAGAATATTGACTAATTTTTTCTGTTCTTTATCTAAATTCAAATATTTACTAAAATTTTTCAGTGACTGAGATTATATTTTTAATTATAAATTGTAAATTTTTAAGATGAATCTATGGATATAGAAGCTCTTCGTTATAAAAATAGTATTCAAATTGACAAACTATTGATAAATTATCCTCTTGGTGTACGAATAAAATTTGAACATAATGTAAAATAGTGGGAAAATTCAAAGTGGGATAACAATTATTCGGATTCAAATTTTTCTACATCTAGTTCATTGTTTGTATCTACAAAATCATTAGATCCAGTACCAGCTTTTACTATTGATGAAGTTTTAAAAAGAAGTACACATGGATCAATGATAATTAATTACTATACGAATCTAATAAAAACTTAAACGAATCATGTAGAAATCTCTTAGTTGATTTAATAATAGCTAGTTTATTGGAAGAAAAACGTCCTATGTCTATGACCTTGGCTAATCATATTTTAGATATTATAGTTGGAACCTTTAATAGTGAAATAAAAGTAAAATTTATAATATTTTTATGCACATTAAATATTATATAAAATTGCATTTGTTTGTTAGGAAATATACTTTGACAAAAGCGGATTAAGAAAGTGTCCAAAAGGAAAATTATATGCGAAATACTGTAATAACACGAAAAAAACGAATTAAAAATAAAAATGTAAGGAAAGAAATATAAATGATATGGTAAACTGTGGTGCCTTTTAATAGTGTTCGTGTAAAACAAAGAAAAATAGAAATAAAGATAAATTCTTGGTTTGTGTTACTACCTTCCTTCAAATATTAAAAAAGCCTCGGGTTAGTGAATCCGAAAGTCTCCAAGTTACGTTGAGGCAATTTATATAAGTTATATTTTTACTATTACATTTATTATTTTATAGCAAGCTTATTATATAAGTTCTTATTTTATTTTATCGATTACTCAAACGTGGTAATCATACAAATTCTTATTTATTATTATTAATTTACTATTTTATAGTGAGGTAATTATACAAGTTTGGTAATTATACAAATTAGGTAATCATGCAAGTTGGGTAATTATACAGGTTTGGTAATTATACAAGTTTGGTAATTATACAGTTTGGTATAAAACAGTTTGGTTCATTTATTAATTTTACTATTTTATAGTAAGGTAATTATACAGTTTGGTAATTATACAAGTTTGGTAATTATACAAGATTGGTAATTATACAAGTTTGGTAATTATACAAGATTGGTAATTATAC